>PVLA01000087.1:181436-245466 GCA_004027455.1 Hydrochoerus hydrochaeris | reverse complement strand
CAGGCTGGTCTCAAACTCCCGATCCTCCCGCCTCAGCCTCCCAGGTGCTGAGATTACAGGTGTGTGCCACCATGCTGTTTTTGTTACTATAGTTTTGTAGTATAATTGGAAATCTGCAAGCACAAGGTCATGAGTTGGATCCTAGGTACCAACCCATTCCCCCCAAAACAAACAAACAAGACCCTAAAACCCCAGAAATCTAGCATGTGATTCCTCCAGCCTTGCTCTTTTTGCTTAGGATTGTTTTGGCTATTCTAGGTCTTTTGTGTTTTCGTGTGAATTTCATGATAATTTTTTTCTAGTTCTATGGGGAATACCATTGAAAATTTGATGAAGATTACATTGGTCATGTGTATTTTTTTTCAAGTGCCATGCTATTTTTTGTTACTATGCTTTTGTAGTATAATTAGAATTCAATTACTGGAAGTAATTGAATTACTTCCAGTAATATGGCCATTTTATTTAATTTTTATTAGTACCTTTTTGCAGTACATGATTATATCCACAATGGAGAGTTGGTACATGTACACAACATATCTTAATTCTTTTGTCACCTCCTTCCTTTTCCCTCACTCCTGTCTCTTGGACACCTTAGCTTTTGCAAAAGATCTATCTCCCTGTTTCCTATCTTTTATTTTGCTATTTCTCATACGAGACACCATACAATATTTAAAATAATGTGTCTGGTTTATTTCAGTTAACATTATGGTCTCAAGGTATATCCCTTTTCTTTTTAATTTTTTTTTTGGTGTCGGGGATTGAACTCACAACCTTGAGTTTGCCAAGCAGGCACTTACACCGCTGAGCTAAACCCCCAGCCCCTGTATCCCTTTTCTTACAAATGACTCAAGTTTATCCTTCTTTATAGCAGAGTAGTACTCCATTGTGTATAAATACCACATTTTCTTTATCCATTCATCTGTTCATAGACATATAGGCTACTACTAAGATTCAGTTATTATGAGCTATGTTGCTACTAGTTGCATGTAATATGATGTCTTTAAGTCTTTTGCAAAAATACC
Source organism: Hydrochoerus hydrochaeris (assembly GCA_004027455.1). Classification (NCBI taxonomy): domain Eukaryota; kingdom Metazoa; phylum Chordata; class Mammalia; order Rodentia; family Hydrochaeridae; genus Hydrochoerus; species Hydrochoerus hydrochaeris. Next base: position 244,444 of record PVLA01000087.1, on the reverse strand, counting down.
CAGAAGGGAATAATTTGGTCTAGTGGAATTTCTAGTTTCAGTTTTTTGAGGCATTTCCATACTGATGCTCATGGTGGCTTCCTAGTTTACATTCCCATCAGCAATGTAAAAGGCTTCCTTTTCCTTCACAGTCTCACTAACATTTGTTATAGTACTTCTGGCTGGCTGAGATAGGTCTTGCTATGTAGTTCAAGCTGCTCTTTTTTTTAATTAAATTAAATTTTTGAGTTTTTTTCTTTCTTTTTTTTTGTAGTGGGGATTGAACTCATGACCTCATGCTTGGCAGTATGCCATTGAGCTAAACCCCCAGCCCTTTTTAAAAATTAAAAAAATATATTTTTTTGGTAATAGGGATCAAACTCATGACCTTGTATTCACCAGGCAAGTGCTTGAGTTGCTGAGCTAAATCCCCATCCCTTAATTTTATTTTATTTTTTTGTACTGGGGATCAAACTTATGACCTTGCACTTGCCAGGCAGGCACTTATGCCACTGATCTCAATCCCCAGGCTTTAATTTTATTTTAAAGCAAATAAAACCAAACCAAATAAAATAGAATAAAGTCAATTAAAACAAAATAGTGAAAGTGATACAGGACTTTAAAACAGGGTAATAGATTATTCACAATGGCTACCATAATGCCTCTTATTATCTTGAAATTTGCTGCTCATACCATCAGACATAATAAAATCAAACAAAGCAGAACAGAATAAAACCAATCAAAACAGAACATTGAAGAAAACAAAACAGTAAAACAGAGTAAAACAAAACAGCAAAAATATTATTGAATTTCAAAAACAAGACAGAAGGAAATCCCCTATAGTTGCTATATTGCATATCATTATCCTCTTAATAGATTGTCAGACTACTGGCTTTAGGTCTGCAAAGTCAACCAAAAAATAGAAGCATTAAGTTGTTTTTATACCTCGGTTGCTTACAACTCAGTCTGTGTTCCTCCAAATCAGCCAGTTGCTTGGTGGGGAGAGTGGGGTTCTTGTCTCCCAGTCGACAAACCAGTTAGCTCATGGGAAGGGTGTATTAGCTCCTTATTTCTCCTCCTAGGACCCACATGGCTTCCAGCAGCTCATGGGAAGGGTGAATTAGTTTAGGCTGGTCTTCAACTCACTATGAAGCCCATGGCCTTGAACTTGTAGTGATTCCCCTGCTTCAGCCTCCTAAGTGCTGAGATAGGCAAGTGAACACACCCAGTTTATTTGATAGCCATTTTTTCTGTAATAAGGTGGAATCTCAATAGTGTTTTAATTTGCATTTCTCTAAAGGCCAGAGATGAACATTTTTTCATGTACTTATTGGCCATTTGTATTTCTTTTTCTGAGATGTGTTCATTCAATTCAGTTGCCTATTTTTTTTCCAGTTGCCTATTGTTTGATTGGGTCTTTCATTTGGAGGGATTTAATGTTTTTGAGTTTTTAGTTTTTCTATTGTTTTTGAGACAGGGTTTCATTGTGTAATCTGATCTATCTTTGAACTTACTATGGAGCCCAGGCTGGCTTCAAACTCACAGCAATTTTCCTGCCTCAGCCTCCTGAGTTGTTTGGTTGGTTGGTTGGTTTTGTTTTTGGAAACAGAGTCTTGCTATGTAATTCAGGCTGGTCTTGAATTCACTATGTATCCTAGGCTGGCCTCTAACTCACAGTGATTATCCTGCCTCAGCTTCCCAAATGCTGGGATTATAGGTTCATGCCACCACACCCAGCTGAAATTTAAGTCTTTATATATTATAGATACTATTTCTCTGAGAAATGACTGGCAATTTTTTTCTCATTCTGTAGATTGTCTTTGCACTGTTTGTTGTTTAATATGGCCATTGTAACAGTATTCATGGTCATGGGAGGTCTTTCCATCTTGTAATGTCTTCGATTTCTTTCCACGGTGTTCTCTATCTTTTGTTGTACAGGTCTTTTACCTCCTTGGTTATGTGGAAACTTAGGTATTTTTATTTTATTTTTGAAGCTATTGGGAATGAAATTGTCTTCCTGATTTCCTTCTCAGCTTGTTATTTGTGTATAGAAAATTTATTGATTTTTTAATGATGAATTTGTATTCTGACAACAATTTACTGAATGAAGGAACGTGTTCTCCCATAGGTGCCTCGTACCCTCCTCTGGCTGACCATTGAGCTGGCCATTGTGGGCTCAGACATGCAGGAGGTCATCGGCACAGCCATCGCACTCAATCTGCTCTCTGCTGGACGGTACCAGGCCAGGGCGCATCTGGCTCTCAATCCAGAGCTGGAGAGAGCTGTGTCCCTCCCTGCTGTCCCTCTGACATAGACAGGACTGTGGCTCTATTTGTGGGAGATATAAAGTCACACAGATCGCAGGCACTCAGCCTGCAAGACTGTAGCCTGAGCCTCTTGCCATGCCTGGTCACTTGCCTGGCTTTGCCCTTCTTGGGGTTCCCACATACACCACTCCCTTCACCCTACTGTCCAGGCCTTGGCTCCCACTTGAAGGAGGCCAGATTCCCCAGTCTCTAGCCCTGAGGGTGGGAGTCCTAGACCCTGGGGCAGCTGGGCTGACCCAGGCCACTGTGCTTTCAGAATCCCACTCTGGGGAGGCGTCCTGATCACCATCGTGGACACCTTCTTCTTCCTCTTCCTGGATAACTACGGTGAGCTGGTGCTGTGGGCGGAGCCTGAGAGCCTGCTTCCCTGAAGGGGCGTGGCTTCTGCTACCCAGGGGTTGGGGCTAGTTGTGAAGCTTCTGTTTCTTCATCAATTACGGGTGAGAGGAGTACAGAACAGTACAGATGTCTCGGTGCAGTGAGGTGATAGCATAGATCAGCCCTTGACACAGTGCTTGCAGCAAAGTGCTCAAAATATTGACCATTATAAGTGCTAGTATTACAGGGATTTGAGTGTGTCCTGCCCTTTTGCTATGCCCCTAGGGTTGCGGAAACTGGAAGCTTTTTTTGGATTCCTTATTACTATTATGACCTTGACCTTCGGCTATGAGGTAGGAAGTCCGACCTGCACCCCCACACACACACACACACACTCCTTCTCTTCCTTCCCCCAGCTTGGCCCCAAGGGTGGGGGAATAGCCCTTACCCAATCCCCCTGGCTGACCGGATTTTGGGAGAATCTGGAATTCAGAACCAGTGTCAGCATGGGGGGCTGACCAAGCTCTCCCCACAGTATGTGGTGGCGCGTCCTGCGCAGGGGGCGCTTCTTCGGGATCTGTTCCTGCCCTCCTGCCAGGGCTGTGGCCAGCCCGAGCTGCTGCAGGCCGTGGGCATCGTCGGCGCCATCATCATGCCTCACAACATCTACCTGCACTCAGCCCTGGTTAAGGTGAGAGGGCGGGAGGGGAGGAAGAGGGTCCCCTTCCTAGAGCAGGCTGGCCCTATCTTAGAGCCCCGGCCCCCTGAATCATTGTCTGTTTACTAAACCTAAAATAATGAGGTACTTGCCTGACCGGGTGTGGTGTCAGACGCCTGTAATCCCAGCACTCAGGAGGCTGAGGCAGGAGGATTGTTGTGAGTTTGAGACTAGCCCAAACTACGAAGTGAGCTCAAGGCCAATGTAAACTGCATATTGAAACTCTGTCTCAAAAAAAAAAAAAAAAAAACCCAAGTCCTTGTCCTCCTGAGCTTGAATGATTCTAGTGGAGATAGAGGGAAGAATTCGAGGTGGAGGGAGAAAGATTCTCGGATGGAAACCCAAAGAGAAGAATGGTAGATGGTATATAGTGACTGAAGGATAGTGAGCCAAGCAAACAGCAAGTACAAAAGCCCACAGGCAGCAATAAACCAGAAGTGTTTGAGGGTGGAGTTTGTGAATAAAGGGGAGTGTCCCAAGGACTAAATTAGAGAAGGGACCTCAAAAGCCAGCCTTCCTTCCTTCATGCAGTTGGTCCCTGTAAACCACACTGCCACAAGTTGTGAACCAGACTGCCACACAGGGAACTTTAAAAAGGGCTAAGAGCCAGGAATGGTGGTGGAAGTCTGCAATTCTGTCAGGCACACTGGGAGGCTGAGGCAGGAGGATAGGAGGTTCTAGCCCAACCTGGGCTTGGTAACTGGTGACTTACTGGGACATTGTCCCAATGAAAAATAAAAAAGGACTGGGACTGTAGCTCAGTGTGAAGGTCCTGGGCTCCATCTCTGGTTCCAATAAACAAATAAGGAGTTGGGATTTAAAGGGAACAGGGGTAGGAGTCTGAGGATGGGGACAGTGAGGTGACCCTGAAGGATTTCAGCCCTTTCCTCCCTCTTTGGCATTCACAGTCCCGGGAGATAGACCGAACCCACAGAGAGAACATCCGGGAAGCCAACATGTACTTCCTGATCGAGGCCACCATCGCCCTGTTTGTCTCCTTTGTCATCAACCTCTTCGTGGTGGCTGTCTTTGGGCAGGCCTTCTATCAGCAAACCAACCAGGACACGGTGAGACCCTCTTCCCAGGCTCGCCCAGCTCCACACACGCGATGCCCTGGAGCTTCACTGGGGAACGCGGGCAACCTGGCCACCTTCTTCTTCTGAGTCCCTGCCCCAGGCTGCTGCAGGCTCCAGGTCCTCTCTCCTGATAATCTCATTGTCAGAAGAGAAGCAGTATTGGCTGAGCAAGTCATTACTGAGCAGCTGAGATAGACCAGGCAGCTCCTAGATCCTGGGGCAGACGGGTGTGTGTGTGTGTGTGAGTGTGTGTGTGCAGAGATAGGAGACAAACCAGTGCTACAGGAGCACAGAGAAATGAAGGTGTTAGCAAAGCACAGACTGTCAGTGTTGGGGTGGCCAGGAATGGCTTGCTGTTGGAGGTCACACTTTGTGATGTCTGAGTAGGAGCTGGCAGCTCTCTCTGCATCTCTGGGATTTGGATCTGTGGTTCAGAGTGGGGCCTGCCCCAATTGCCAGCCACTGTTGGGCACTTACTGAAGGCTGAGCTTTGTTGGGGAGGCATGGCCAGGCCTCCTGGGACAACTGGCTTTGCTCTGTGACCTGGGGTGGTGGCTCACACCCCTCCCTGGGTCTCACCTTGTTCCTTGGTACAAGGAGAGAGGACTAAGTAGTAATTGAGAGCACTTGTCTTCAAGGCTGTGAGGAACACAGAACCACCCAACTCTCTCTCTGTGGCCGTTCCAGCTCTTACAAACCCAGCAGAGACTGGAAACCAAGTTCCCTGTGAATTGTTCCCAATCTTAAACATCGACAACAAATTCACATTAAAGAAAACAAGTCAGGACCCAGTCATGGTGGCCCATGTCTGTAATCCCAGCACTTGGGAGGCTGAGGCAGGAGAATTGTTTTGAGTTTGAGACCAGCCTGAGCTACAAAGTGAGCCTAAGGCCAGCCCAAACTGCATAACAAGACCCTATCTCAAAATGACAAAGAAAAAGAAAACAAGTCAGAAGCAGTTGTGCACACTTGTAAACTTAGCACTCTGGGAAGCTGAGGCAGGAAGACTGTCAGGTTCAATCCCAGTCTGGACAACTTACTGAGGCCCTGTCTCAGTATCAAAATAAATAAATAGGACTGAGGATATAGCTCAGAGCAAAGGCCCTGGGTTCAATCTCTAGTTCAGAAAAAGGAAGGAAAGGGAGAGAGAGGGAAAAAGAAGAAAAAGGAAGCGAAAAAGAAAGAGAAAGGAGAGAGAAAGAGAGCAGGAAGCAACTGCTGGGCCACCGGTTTGGAGCTGATTTTCCAAGACTGAGTGTGCGCTTCCCGTCTCCCTGTTGCTGGCCCGCAGTTCAACATCTGTGCCAATAGCAGCCTCCACGACTACGCCAAGATCTTCCCCAGGGACAACCGCACGGTGTCTGTGGACATTTACCGAGGAGTAAGCGGGGTCCAAGCACACGCGAAGAGAGGGATCCAGGCTGGTTCCCCCCGGCCCCTGGGGGCGGAGCCTCGTGGTGGGCGGGGTTTGACCTGACCGCACCCCTCCCTGCAGGGCGTGATCCTGGGCTGCCTGTTCGGGCCTGCTGCTCTCTACATCTGGGCGGTGGGTCTCCTGGCTGCGGGGCAGAGCTCCACTATGACGGGCACCTACGCAGGGCAGTTTGTGATGGAGGTGAACTGGGGTGTGGGAGGGGCCTGTGGCTCAAGGATGCCACACACGTTCCTGGGGTTCGCATCGACCCTGGGCCTTGTTGGTCCTTAGGGCAGCCCAGAGCTTGGCGCTATAAGCCCCACTTTACAGGTGAAAAACTGAGCTTCCGAGAGTGGGGCTGGCGGCCTGGGGAAGCTGCAAGTGCAGGCCTAGCAGGAGCCCCCAAAAGCCGTTCAGTCTTTCCCGCATCCACGTCCTGTCCACTGGTTACGCACCAAGCAGCCCCCATTTCAGACACTGGAACCCAATGTCTTCCGGAAGGGAGGTGGGCCGAGAGAGTCGGAGGGTCCCTCCTCAGGAACACCCAGGCTGCCCCCGTCAAGGCGCCCACCCCCACCCAGGGCTTCCTGAAGCTGCGATGGTCTCGCTTCGCCCGGGTCCTCCTCACGCGCTCCTGTGCCATCCTGCCCACCGTGCTGGTGGCCGTCTTCAGGGACCTGAAGGACCTTTCGGGCCTGAACGACCTGCTCAACGTGCTGCAGAGCCTGCTGGTGAGGCCAGGGGTTAAACAGAACCCTAAAACTCCCATCTCCCAAGGCCACCTTGCCTATGGGACCCCACCCCACCCCCACCCGTACACGTACACGTACACGCAGCCGCAGCTGCCCGGGGTAGGAATCATCACCCTCCAGTTTAGAGCTGGGAACACTGCACCAAGTTAGGTGACCCTGGCAGAGCTAGGTTTCACACTCAGGCAGTGCCCACTCCCGGCCCCTGCTGTGCAGGGCAGAGGGGCAGGCAGGCTCCTAGCAGCCCGGAGCTCCAGGCAGAAGCTGTGGAGCCCCGGCTGTTCCTCCCCTTGCTGGGGGAGCCGCCAGTCCCTCAGCCTCAGCCTGGAGCTCTCCGCAGCTTCCCTTTGCTGTGCTGCCCATCCTGACCTTCACCAGCATGCCGGCTGTCATGCAGGAGTTTGCCAGTGGCCGGTGAGTACTCCCATGATCTGGATGAAGCAACTGAGGCTCAGAGAGGTCAAAGAGTTTGCCCAGGAACTGGCCATGGTATCTAATGCTTGGAATTCCTACAATCCTGGGAGGCTGAAGCAGGAGGATGACAAGTTCCAGCCCAGACAATTTAGCAACTTAATGAGACCCTGTCTTAGAAAACAAAACTATTGAAAAGGGGAAGAGGGCTGTGAATGTACCTCAGTATGAAGACCCTGCATTGGATCCTCAGTGGCCAAAAAATGAATGAAAGAACTTGCCCGGGAGGACAGGAGTCTAGGTGGGGACTGTTTTTGGTGCTTTTCCTCACCTCACCTCACCTCACCTCACCTCTTATCAATTCTTGCCGGCCTTAAGGCCCTGAGTAAGGTGTGGACAACGGATCCATCCACCCCTAGCCCCACAGCCCAGAGAAGTGTTTTGTGTGCCCTGCCCTCAGCTCCAGGCCAGCTGGGCCACGGGGCAGAGGAGAAGGTGATGCCTGTGATTTGCAGTCGTCTCCCTCCTTCACCCAGGCTAAGCAAGGTGGTCACCTCCTGCATCATGGCCCTGGTCTTCGCCATCAACCTGTACTTCGTGGTCAGCTACCTGCCCAGCCTCCCCCACCCTGCCTACTTTGGTCTGGTGGCTGTGCTGGCCGCAGTCTACTTGGGCCTCACTGCCTACTTGGTACAGTGGCAGGGGGCTGGGGGTGGTGGAGGGGAACAGAGTCCCTGGGAGCTTTCCCTGAGGTCCCAGCCCTTCCTGCACTCATGCTCGCCTCTCCCCCAGGCCTGGACCTGTTTCCTTGCACATGGAGCCGCCTCTCTGACCCACAAGTCCCACCAGCACTTCCTGTATGGGATCCCTGAAGAAGAGCAGGAGGCTGGGGGGAGCTCTGGGTGAGCCCCCACGCAGGGCCTGGCTAGGAGGTGGCAGGAGGGAAGTAGACTGGCTTGCTGGACACCCAAGGTAGCAGCCAGACACTTTGGGAGGTTGACCCACAGGGTCCTTAGGGACTTGTTTTTCAGTTTAGGTACATACTATACCTCTGGGTCTGTCTCATATGTAAAACAGGGACAACCATCACTTTGAAGAGAATGTAAAGCATTTAACACGGCACTTGGCACTTGAGGCTTTAAAAAAAAATCATTAAAAATATTTATTGACAACAGGCGTGGTGGTGCAGGCCTGTAATCAGCGCACTGAAAAGCCTGGGCAGGAAGATCACGAGATAAAACCTAGTCTAGGCAATTTGGCAAGACGGTATCTCAGAATAAAACAGGGCTGGGGTTGCAGTTCAGTGCAAAGGTCTCAGCTTCGATCCGCAGTAGGAAAGAAAAAGAAAGAGTGCTCACTTTCACAGCAGATACACTAAAATTGGAACGATACAGCGATTAGCGTGGCCCCTGCGTAAGGGTGACACGCAAATTCGTGAAGCGTTCCATTAAAAAAAAAAATTGAGCACTTATAAGAATGACCCCTCTTCCCCTCCAAAAAAGACTGAACACTTACAATAGTGACCCAACAGACACATGTGGGAGGGACTGTAAGTGACAGTCTTCAAGCTGGCACTTAAAGTAGAACCTTATAAATGCTGAACAAATACCGGCTTCCAAAGAGCTAGGAAAAGAAACCCGAAGGTAAAGCTCGAAATTTAAATCCCAACCCACCCCCCATGCCCCAGTGTGTGGCTGGCTTGGGCTCTCGGCAGCCTTGGCTGCACCTGTGACCTGTTTCCCGGCAGTAAAACGAGGCGTGACTCTCTCAGGCGCCAGGTCATAAGGAACCCAAAGTTCGTGCCTTCCAGGCCCAGGTCCTTCCCATCTCCCCAGGGGACCGGGCTCCCACGCTGCGTGGTTAACGCTCAGTCTGCGCTGGCTCCCGGCTCCCCCTAGGGGCAGGGACGGTCCCGGGCGCCCGCGCTCAGGTCTGGGCGTCAGTCAACCCTTGGGCCCTAGCGGAAAGACCAGGTTGGCCCGAACCGGAATCTTGCGCCGGGGGCCGCAGAAGCTTCCCCAGCAAGGAGGTGAGAGTAGCTGTGTGAGCGGGGGAACCCACTCCTCCACCGGGAGCAGCCGGGCACTCCTTCGCCCAGTGCGGAGGCTGTACTTTACAGACGCTCCCTAGGCTGTTTCTAGGCTCCCCTAAGTCCCACCTCCTAGTTCCTCTGGTTGTTCGGACCCCAGCCTAGAAGCCGCGGAGAGCCATAGCGGGATGGGGCATCGCGGCGCCAAACCTTTCCCAGGAGTTACGCCTGGGGCAGGTGGGGTGCTTGCCCGTGCCCCCGATTTTCCGGGGCCCAGCCGGGCGGGCGGCACGGCTCCGCGCTCAGGTTGAAATGCTTGTTTATGAGAAGAATTTCCTCTTTCTTAAAAGGGCAACGATGAGAGTGGGGCCGGCTAGGAGATGAAGGATGGGACTGGTTTTTATGCAACTGTGGCAGCTGCCCGAGAGCGAGCGGGGACAGAGGGCTGCCACCCCTTCCTCCAGGCTTGTCCCTGGAGACAGTGGGACCTACGTGGCCAAGGCCATCGCCTAGATCCTTCTCCAACTGGACACACGTGGCTCAGCTGTACCCACTCATGGAGTCACTTGGAATCAGCTGGGTGCAGGTTCTGAGCCCAGCCCCGTGCCAGAGGCGGGAAGGCAGGCAGAGCCCCAAATTAAAGCTGTGAACTGTCAAGTTCATAACCTGAGGGAAAGGACGAGTCGCTGACCGGCAAGATGAGGCTAAGGGCACCTGACCCTGACCTTGACCCTGACCGAGTGAGGCTGGGGCCAGAGGAGGTGACTCATGCAATGGGATTTGCAAGAAAAAAAGGAAGAGGGACAGGCCCACGAGAGAGTGTGGCAGGCACGGGGGCCTTCCGCAGAGACTCCAGAGCCTGTGGAGAGAGGCCCAGAGGCTGGGGCAGGGTGGCCACAGGCACAGTGAGCTCGGGACTTGGAACCGGTTCCGAGGAGACAGGCTCGGCTGGGGAGCAGCGCTGCACCTGGGCCTGGGGTCCGCCACCAGCGCAGGACAAAGTTCCGCCGGGCCTCAGAGGCCCTCACCTCCAGGGCAGCCTAAAGCGTCCTCTCCCTGCCCCTTCAGGTCCTAGGATGGGAGGACAGGAAGCCTGGCGAGGGTGCTGGAGAGAAGGAGCGCAGCCTCCGCTGCCAGGCGGAATCTTGCAGAGTCCTCCCCTTGCCGCCCCCGGCCTTGCAGCCCCGGAGACAAGCGTTAAAACAGATACAGATCAACGGGGACAGCAGCTGGTGGGGACGCGCTCACCCGCAGAGGACTCCCTTCACCCTTCAGCGCGCCCCCCTGGAGAGCCCCGGGCAACTCGTCGGGGGCCTCTGGGATATCAGGGAGGGGCTGTCCTGCCCTGCCCGGTTCTCTGACCTGCGCAGCTCGCTGGGTTCCAGCCCCCTCCGCCCACTTAAGAATCAGGGAGAAGGAGGCGACCGCACCGCCCAGGAGGACAGGGGCAAAGCCAGGGGATGCGTCCTATTCCTGACCCCACACTGCCTTTTGGGGTCCGTGCGGGTGGGACCCAGAAGAGCGCTGGTTCTGGGAGCAAGGCTGTGTCCCGCCCGGTCTGGCCGGAGGGGCTGGGCTTGTCGCTTCTCTTCCCGGAATTTGGTTTCCTTAGCTGTCACTTGGACTAGGAAGGGGGTCGCTCCTAACTGTAAAGGAGATTAGGGGCGCTGCCAGATCACGCCCCGGCGACACGTGGGGCGAGGAAGCTGATAAAGCGCAAGGGTGGCGGCGGGGCAGATGCTCTGAAGATGCTCTGAGCTCAGGACGGGGTCCGGGGTCCGCCCTCCACACCCCGCCGGCCCGGGGCCTCCCCTCCGCTCCCCCAGCAGAGCGGACGGGCAGACGGACAGACGCCCTGCGCTCGCATCCTGCAGAGCAGGAGCGGACGCAGCAGCCCCGCCCCGCCGCGGGGGCGCGAGGAAGTGCCGAGGCGTGGCTGTCCGTGCTCAACGTTACTATTATTTTTAAAATTGTGAATACAAAAAGTAGGAAGGAACTTCATAAACGGGTCCCCCGCCCCCATGCAACGCGCAGACTTCAAAGCGCGCTCCACGCGGGGGCGTGAAAAGCCAGAACCACCGCACACACCTGCAGGGTGACCCACAGCCCCGCGGGGACCTCTGTTTTAGAACCTTAAACAGCTGACAGTGGTTCCGCTGGACCCTCGAAGCCAGCACCCTCGGATCATCCCGGAATGGTCGGAGTTCCGGGGCTGGGGTGGGGAGGCCTCAGGACGAGGGTGGTGGGAGAGCGCGTTTCAAGGGGGGGGGGGGGGAACGGGGTAGACCAAGGCCTTGGTAGGGGAGACGCCCGCCTCTCCCTGCGCGAACACGGGTGGCGTGGGGGCCTGGGGGTGGACATGAGGGGAAGTGAAAGAGTAGGAATTTTCACACCCTATAGCCCAGGATCACTCCACTCGAGCCCGCAGTGGCTGAAGACAGGTATAAAAGATCATTTTGTGGGGTTTGCACAGCTATTTGTAGGGTTTTTTTGTTTTGTTTTTTGAGACATGGCCTCGCTGTACAGTCCGGGCTGGCCTTGAACTCATTTATGTAGCCCAGGCTGCTGGCTGGTCTGTAACTCGGCAATCCCACTGCCTTGGCCTCGCGAGTGCTGGGGTCACAGGCGTGCGGCCCACATCCCGCTTGGCACAGGTAATTGGAGCCACCGCTAGTACTGGAGCCTTCGATCGCTCACCAAGTCCCCGCGAAGTGGCTCTTGCCAACATCAGACATAAAACCCGTCTTACAAATAAATCAGCGTTATCCCAGGTTTCAGATGAGCAAACCGAGAAGTGACTATGCCAAGCTCTCGGCATCCGCGGCGCCCCAACCGCGCCGTCCTCCAGCGGCCGCTCCCGGGCCCCGGCCCCAGGCTCGCTGTCCTGGAAGGAGGCCGGGTGTCGCCCCGCCACGCAGCCGCAGAGGTAGGAGAGGAAGCGACGCCCCCTGGGTCGGGGCAGGAACCCCGCCCGGCCCGCCTCTCAGCCCGCGGAGCCGTCCCGGCCCCAGAAGTGATGAAAGCCGCAGCCGAGTCCAGATCACGCTGAAGCCGTTGCCCTTTTAAGGGGGAGCCTTGAAACAGCGCCCGGGTTCCATGTTTGCATCCGCCTCGCGGGGAGGAAACTCCATGTTGTAACAAAGTTTCCTCCGCGCCCCCTCCCTCCCCCTCCCCCTTAGAACCTGGCTCCCCTCCCCTCTGAAGCTCGCGGGGATCCCTCCCTCCCACCCCTCCCCTCCCCCCCGCGCCCCGATTCCGGCCCGAGCCGGGGGGGAGGCCGGGCGCCGGGGCCAGAGTCCGGCCGGAGGGGAGCGCGCCCGGCCCCATGGACAGCTCGGCAGTCATTACTCAGATAAGCAAGGAGGAGGCGCGGGGCCCGCTGCGGGGCAAAGGTACTGGGGTGGTGGGGAGGGGGATGCAGACCGCGCGTGGCATGGGGAGGAGGGGACCGGGGTCTGTCCCTACGCAGCAGCCGCCACCACCACCCCGGGCACCAGCCCCGGCCGGGTCGGAGCTCCGGGCCCGAGAGGCGGAGAGGAGAGTTTAAACTCAAAAGAGTCTCGGAGACGCGGGGCGGAGCCTGGCGCCTCTGGTGCTCTCCGGTCCGCTCCGGGTTGGGAAACTGAGGCGGGGATAAGGAGGGGGGCTCAGTAGAGAATGCTGGGCCCGCGATGCCTGGGTGTCGCCCCCCCACGTTGGCGCCAATGGGGCTGCGAGTTGGGGGGGGTGAAGTGGCCGCCTTCGGGCCACCCGCTGAGACTCCGCCCCTCAGCACTTTGGTCGAGTGGGGTCTTGGGAGGGGGCAAGGAGGTGACAGCCGGCCGGGGAGGCTTGGGGGATCTCCCGCCAGCAGGCAGCCACTTTCCCACAAACTTCCGCGTCACGCGTGGGGGCTCCCGGCACCTCCGTCACAGGCTGGCCGGTACGTCTACCAGCTCCTGCCCGCCCTCGGGGACAGCTTTGTGCCTGGTGGGGGATGCGACCCCGGGGCTGCAGGCCGTGGGCGCCTGGGCTTGCATCCACGCACAGACCCGGGACCCCCCATCCAGGCTGCGCCCGGGCGGGGAAACTAGGGTGAGGGTCCCTCCTCTGCTCAGTGGCCGTGGGGGCCTGGAAGTCCTCGCTGGTCTACCCACTTCCCGCCTGGGCCTAGCTCGGCCTGGGCAGAGGCGGTGGAGGGCGGGTCTGTCAATCAGCGGCCGCAGCCCGCTGCAGGTCCGAGGTCTGGGCGGGGAGAAGGAGGCGGAGCGAAGGTGGGGCGGGCAGATGGCGGCGGGACACTGGCCTCCGGCCCTGGGACTGCACCCCCCTGCCTCTCTGGACTTTGCACCCACGTTGTGGACAGGATGGAGGGCGAGTGGGAGTGGGCGACTGGGCCCCAGGCCCTGGGCCTCCTGAGCAGAGACCGCCCAGGTAAGGTGGGCAGGTGATGCAAGGCCCTGAGAGAGTAACCGTCCCCTGCGTCGCTTCCCGAAACGCGTGCCTTTGTAGCCACACTGGACTCCCAGGGCGGCCCCCAGCAGGCGCATTTCAGGGTCAGAGTCACTTCTCTGCGCCTCCCTAAAGGAAGGGGGCGTGGCTAGGCCAGCCCCGGGTGCGCACCTAGGCTGCCTGCTCTGCAGACTAGTATGTCCCTGTCCCCAACCTGGGCCTCCCCGCTCCAGGTGACCAGAAGTCAGCCGCTTCCCAGAAGCCCCGGAGCCGGGGCATCCTCCACTCGCTTTTCTGCTGTGTCTGCCGTGAAGATGGGGAGGCCCTGCCCGCCCACAGTGGGGCACCCCTGCTGGTGGAGGAGAACGGTGCCATCCCCAAGGTGTGTGGGGGGCAGGGCAGCAGGGGCACCCTGGCTCGGTTGGGAGGGCGCTTAGGGGAAAGGGTCCTCGTAGAGACTGTGCCGCTCAGCATCCCGGGAGGCCAGAGGAGGGGGAGCCTCACCTCCAAGCCCTGCTCCTTGCTTGCAGGCCCTCAGGGCCTGGCTGTCTGCCCCAAGACTGCTGACCACTAGCAGAACTCTTGAGTGTCTTCTCCAAGATGAGCAGTTCTCTGGGTGGGGAGGTAGGGCCTAAAAGCTTTGGCAGGGCCAACGGTGGGAAGGGGGTGGGATGGCCACCAGGAGAGGGAAGCTCCTGTAGGAGGTACACTGCTCTTCTCCCCACAGCAGACCCCAGTGCAGTACCTGCTCCCTGAGGCTAAAGCCCAGGACTCAGACAAGATCTGTGTGGTCATAGACCTGGACGAGACTCTGGTGCACAGCTCCTTCAAGGTGGGTGCTGGCCAGCAACCCTTGGCCCTGTGCCTGTTGTGGGGGTGTTGGCTGGGGAGGGAGGTCTCTGCTGGGCCCTGGGGCTGCCCACCCTCCTCCAGCTGCTGTTTTCCCCCTGCAGCCGGTGAACAATGCCGACTTCATCATCCCGGTGGAGATCGATGGGGTGATCCACCAGGTGAGGGGCAGAGGAGGAGGTGGTGGCCTTGGCATCTGTCTCCAGAGCCCGCCTTTCTCCCACCAATCTGGAGAGAGCGCCACATGGGATTTTGATAAACATGAAATGATAGAGGTCCAGAGAAGGCATGAGACTTGCCTGAGGTCACACAGATCCTCAGGGACTTGGCCGACTCCAAGCCTCTGGCCTGGCCTGGCCTCGCCTCGCTGTGCCCTCTCGCCCCACATCCCCTTGCCCGGGACCCAGTTCAAGTAATTCAGGATAGGTTGTGTGCTGTCCAGCCTGTTCTCCATTACTTGGCTCGGGGGCCGGCGCCCTGCAGCCTTGGGGTGAGGGGGCTATCCCCAGGGTCCTGCGTCTTTTGAGGCCATGGTGGGGGAAGAGACTGGGAATTTAGTGGCTCTCCAGGTGGGATCTGCAGCCGGTGGGCTTGAAGCTTGTCTGGATCCTCTGGGACACTGGGCAGTTGGGATAGCTGCCAAGGGATATCACAGGCCCTGGCTCCTCCACCTCTTCCGTCATTCCCTGCCAGCCCTCTGCCACCCCCTCCCCTGCCTGCAGCCACAGCCCCTCCCTGGCCCACCCCCCAGGTCTATGTGCTGAAGCGGCCCCACGTGGATGAATTCCTGCAGCGAATGGGTGAGCTCTTCGAATGTGTGCTGTTCACCGCCAGCCTGGCCAAGGTGAGCTCCGGCCAGGGGTGTGGGGTAACCTCGTCCTCCCATCTGCCTCCAGCATGCAGCCAGATGGAGCCCCGGGCCTCTCCCAGCCCCTGGATGACCCACCTCCCACCCCCAGTATGCAGACCCAGTAGCTGACCTGCTGGACAAGTGGGGGGCCTTCCGGGCCCGGCTGTTCCGAGAGTCGTGTGTCTTCCACCGGGGGAACTACGTGAAGGACCTGAGTCGGCTGGGCCGAGACCTCCGGCGGGTGCTCATCCTGGACAACTCGCCGGCCTCCTATGTCTTCCACCCAGACAATGCTGTGAGTGCTAGAGGTCCACAGAGGGCCAGGCCCAAGGGAGGGGCGAGCCCATGCAGGCTGCCTTGGCCTCCACAACCCCAGATCCAGTGGTGCCAGGTGGCCGTGCCTTCCCATCCATTCCTTTTCCTGCACTTGGTGACCTGTCACCTGCTGCTGCTGCTGCCTGGTACTTGGTTAATTGGTCCATTCCACCTTTGTGTGGATGGCACCCACCACCAGGCATTGGGACAGCTTCAGCTTTTCAGAGTGCCAGCTGTGACTTGCTAATGGGCCACAGAATAAATGTGATGAGTCCTGGTTGGGATTTTTAACAGTGAGCGCTTGGCATGCAGTAAGTTTAAGTGTTGCTCTGTGAAACTTTTGTTAACATATTTTACTGGGAGTCGCTGTCAAGTTGCAGGTACTGTGCACAAGGGGTTCCTAGGAGGTAGGCAGCCCGTGGGTGCCTCTGGCTGGCCTGGGCATTCAGCACCCTGGCCTGCCTGCATTCTCACCTCCCTATCCATCTCCCCAGGTACCAGTGGCCTCGTGGTTTGATAACATGAGTGACACTGAACTGCATGACCTCCTGCCCTTCTTCGAGCAACTCAGCCGAGTGGACGACGTGTACTCAGTGCTCAGGCAGCCTCGGCCTGGGAGCTAGTGAGGCGCCATGGGGCCAGGACCTGCCCCTGGCTGAGGCTGGCACCTCCTGCCATGCAGACTGTGGGTACTTGCCTGTCCTCTTCCTTAAGAGAGCCTGTGGGCTGCATCATGTCCATGGCCCTGGGGAAGCAGGCACCTGCCCTCTCGGCCCCACCAGGCTGCACCAAGGACGGTGAGCTCCTAGGCCCAAGTCAGCGCCTTCAGACCTCCTCTCCCCGTTCAGGGCGCCTGGGGGCCCTGCCTGCTGCTCCCCCTTTCTGTCTCCTCCACGCTGCCATGTTTCTCTGCTGCCAAATCGGGCCCCTTAGCCCTACCTAGTTCCACTTTGGGGGTGGAGGCAGGATTTCTGACCCCCAGCCCGGGAACAGTGGACACCAAGTGCCTTGCATAGACTCTTCCCATCAGCTTTTCCAGGGACGGGGACACGGCCATCACCCTGCCAGCTCCCGTGAGAACGGTGCAGGTGGCTACACTCTAGGCTGGTGCAGGCAGAACCAGTCTCTGCCCTGCCCACCTTCTGCCTGGGGACTGAGAGTGACCAGCAGTTTCTGGGGTAGCAGCCCGCTTCTCCAAGGCTGACAGCTGCTCCCACATCACACAACCCCGGATCCCCTACTTCTGCCTTAACTGCCCCAAGGCCTTGGCAGCTTGGTTCCCCAAGTTCCAAGTACAGGGGTCATAGGCAGGACCCCCTTGTGGTGCCATATAAATATGTATATGTGTATATAGATTTTTAAAGGAAGGAGAGGGAAGGGTTGGGGTAGACACTCCTTTCCCTCACCCCTTTCCTGGGCCCAGAAATTGGGGGGAGGGAGAGAGAGGATTTTTACATTTTTTTTAAACTGCTATTTTCTGAATGGAACAAGCTAGGCCGAGGGGGCTCAGGCGCTGTCCTCTGTCCCTCACACCCCCTTTGCTCCGTTCATTCCAAAATACTCTTTGAGCACCTTCTATGCCCAGCAGTGTGCTAGCCCACCAGCAGGGGGGGGAAGACTCCACCCCCTAATTGGTGCCTTTCTGCACCCACTCTAGAATTCACAGGTGCCTTCAAGGTATCCGCAGGAGGTGGGACCTTGGGTTTGGGGGCTCTCCATGAAACCTGGCCACGCTGTCCCCCTCCCCTGTGCCAACCCACCCCCTGCAGCCTCCTCTGACTCCCTATTGGCCGGGGACTCGGCCCCTGGACTTCTAGCCTTCCAACTCCGACTTGTTTCTAAACCCCCACCCCACACCAGAGGAGTCCTGAGGTCAAAGCCTTGGGTTCTCCCCAGGGTCTAAGAGTTAAGGGGACCCACAAACCAGTGCCAAGGGAGTTGGTGAGGGAAGGAGGCTACTGGCGACCTGCATCCGGTGACCTTCCCGTTTAAGTGCCTTCTCTGACAGCCTCACAGTGTGATAACTAAAGAGAAAGCCAGGCCCCCCATCTTGCCTCTGTGGTTTTTGGTCTGTGACGAGTGACCCAGCTCCAGCAAAGCCGGGGAGGTGATAAGAGGAGGGAGGAGCTGACCAGGCCCTGCGCTTCCCGTGTGGGTGCGGCAGGGTCGTGAGCACAACCTCGGGTTGGACTTGTGCACGTCAGGTTGCCATGCGGGATTCTTCTGCTTCTGAGCTACGGAAGTCCCTGTGCAGAAGAGTCAAAACTTAGTTATGAAGCAGAAGTAAAATGCGCGGGAAGGGGCGGGCCCTGGGGTGTGCGCGGGGCGGGGCGTCCCGGGTCGGCGGGGACGGAAGAGCGCGCTGCTCTGGCTGACGTGGGCTGGCCGGCCAGTCTCCGGCCTCCCGGGGCCGCAGCCTCGGGCCCTGCTGGGTGGGGCCGGCACCCCACTTCCTGCCCCGCCCCGCGGCCCCTCGGCGCTTCCTCTGCGGACAGCGCCTGCCCGGCCGGGCAGGAAGTGCGCTCAGCCTGCGCTGGCCGCTCCCGCGCCGGCCGCCAGGGGCCTCCCTGGCCTCGCGGACCCGGGACTCCCCGGGGCCTGGCCTTGCGCGCCTGCGCCCCCACCCTTCTGCTCCTGCACCCCGGGCCTGCCTCGTCCCCTCTCCTGAAGGCGTGAAATCCTTCCAAGCCCACCCAGGGGAAAAGAGGGATGAGTCCATCGCATGTATTTCTTCCTGTCCCCCAGCTCCGCACCTGGCCAGGGTAGCCCCGAGCTCGCCTCTTAGAGCTTCAGCAGTTGAGCGCCCCCAGTTCTGTGAGCGGGGCATGCAGTGTGCATGGAGTACCCCCTTCTCCAACCTCGTCTTGCTCCTGCTCCTTTTACCGGTAGGGAAGAGAAGCCTCCAGTACCCTGGCGTCAGCTCTGGTCTGGCTAGACCAGGAGACGCTCCGCTAGATAAATATCCAACCCCCAGCCTTCTGTATCCTGGAGTACCTGCTCTAGTTCCTGCTCTCCATGTAAACACTGGTCGCTCCAGATTTGCATCCCGCAGGCGCTGAAAGAAGAGCACCCAGGTTTGAGTGAGACCGTAGTCAGCGTTTCCTACCACTACCGCACCCAAGGCAGAGTTCAGCTCGACCACACGGGTGATTCCCCTGGCCAGGCACCGCGCCAGGAGCAAGCTGGATCTCTGCTACTCTCAAGGAATTCACCCCAGAGCAATAAACCCATCTATTGAGAGGGTGGAGAAAGAGGCTACAATCTAAGCTTGAGTGTTACCTCGCTAGGATGTGTAACTGACCCTTCTTCCGGATGTCTTTATCTGTGTCCTTTAGGCACTAATTGTTCTAGAGGCCCCCAAGTATCCTCTGAACAATCAAACGCTGGGTAGCCCATTCTAAACACATTTCCATAACTGAAACGTGCTTAGTTACAGAGGAGAGAGAGGGAGAGAGAACAAAGATTTAGCAATAGTAACCACAAAAAGTAATGCTACCTATAATTTAAGAACAGGTTAGAAGAGCTTCAATAGCCACAAGCGTTGACAGCTTGGCTTGTCTTTGATAACGTCCTAATTTTCAGTAACAGACGTTGAGGGTGTAGCTCAGTGATAGAGGACTTACTTACCTACCCGGGATACCCTGCTCACTATGGTTATTTTGTCACACTGGACCAACAAAGGGTGGTTTGAACCCCAATACTTGGCAACAATTTAACCTTCAAGCAGGGTGAGCTCCCAATCAAATGACACCCCAAGTAAAACAAAGATAATTCTAGAACTGTCACCAGTTCCAGGACAAATGCAGAAAAAGCAAAACTAAGTAAAAAGGAATGTATAAAAATATGGGCAACAACAAAGGAAAGACTTGAAAATAGTCCCAGTAATGAACCAGACACCCTTATATCTGTGGCAGGAATTGTCCCAATAGTCCAGGAGACCATTTCCTCCAAGGCAACACCCAAGGGATCCAGAGTGCCATTAGGTCAAATTGTCAGCAATGAAACAAGGACTTTTCACTGGGCAGAGTCCCCAGTGTCCAGTGCCATGTTGGAATGAGTATTTGCAGGGTGGAGTCACGGAGAGGCACATCTCAAATGTAGGTGTATATATTGTAGGACCTGTGTATATATTCTAGGACCTGTGTATATATTCTAGGACCTGTGGTACTCAGCATGCATGTCACTTTTGGAGGAAAAAGCTTCAGTTGCTAACTCTTACTGTATTTCATCCCACCATTCTCCAGCATCCTCTACTTGGCTTAGTCATGGTTTATGACAAGAAAATCTCAAAGTGGAGTCAGTGTTATCGAAGTGCAGTCACAGTCATCCTAATTAAAATACCACCCAGGCATGATGGCACACGCTTGTAATCCCAGCACTCAGGAGGGTGAGACAGGAGGATCGCCTCAAGTTCAAAGACAGCCTGGGCTACAAATCGAGCCCCTGCTCAAAAAATAGAAATAAAAATCAGTACAATAAAATAAAACCCAGCTCATTTAGGCTCAGGAGAATCGTAACACTGCAGATCATTCACCACATACCTAGTGTGGAGAGCAAATGCAAACAGATAGATAATCTAATCACTAGCATGAAAGATCATAGAGGGCAGAGTGCATGGGGGACACCTAGCCTGCTGGGTGGCACTGGGAGATGGAAAAGTGCTCCCTGCTGGAACAAGGCTCAGAGGGGTTTGGAAGGGAGTTAGGATGTCGCTCTGAACGAGGAGCACATGCCAGGGCAGCAGGCCAGCAAAGCTTCAGGGGATGACCACAGCAGGGAGTGGGAAATTGCAGAACTGTTACAATGGCACACAAGGGCGGAGGATAGGAAAGGGGCCGTGGATGTAGACCCAGACCAAGAGAATCACTGGAAATTAAAGACCCTACTTGGGAGCCACAGAATCTTGAAGATGCAGAACAAAGCCCTGACCTGCACTGCAGGCAGAGTAAAGAGAAAAGCAAGGAGGATGGATGTGAACGAGGCATAGCCAGGCAGGAAGTGCGGTTAGCTCTGGGGAGGGCTGAGGGGAGGGAGGCAGGCGACCATGGTTCTGGCTTTGGAGAGGTCAGCTGTGAAAATGTCTCTAATGGAGCCTGACATGGGGCAGATATTCATATTTCCTTGTCAGACGGTGCAAACACACACACACACACACACACACACACACACACCGATCCTGAGAATTCAGGGTAACAGGCACACCACGCAACTCCACCGGCAGAAGTGTTACTGGGTAGAAACTTGCTGAAGAGTGACCTGACAAAAACCATGAATACATCAAAATGTAGGTACCTTTTGATCTAAGCAATTTCACTTTTAGGAATTTCCCCGTAGATAAAACATACGTAAGTTGTTTATAACAATGTGTGACATTGTTTATAGGGATTAAATCCATGTTCTTGTACATACTAGGCAAGCGCTCTGCCACTGAGCTACATTCCCATCCTACCAGTAAATGTGCTTTAACATGATCTATTTCAACTAAAGAAACAGAAATCAACACTATGACTTTTTTGTGTGTGTAGGTGGTACTGGGGATTGAACCCATGGCCTTCATACTGAGCTGCATCCCTAACCCTTTTTATGTATGTATGTATGTATGTATGTATGTATGTATGTATGTATCATTTTGGGACAAGTAGCTAAATTGTCCAGGCTGAGCTCTAACTTGGATCCTCCTGCTGCAGCCTCCCAGGCCTATGCTAGCCCCTTTTTTCAACAATCAGATAGAACTTTTTTATTGGCTAGAGCCCAGAATGGGGGAACATTAGAGAAACAAACACTCATGTAGTATAGCAGTATGTATAGCACTTAATACGATCTTTCTGGAAGCTGGTTTTCTTAGTCATGTTGTTGAGCCAGAAATTTCATTTTTGAAATTGATTTTTCATTTTGGGACTCTATCCTAAAGAAATAATCATGGATATAATCAAATGGCAAATATTTAGCAGGCTACAGCACCTTTTGTGGTACCACATAGTTGGATACTGTTTGGAAGTGGATTGGGAGCTATTGGTTACATAAACTGTGCTTTCTGATAGATTACTGTGGGACAACTGAAAATGGGGTTGTAGCCAGGCAAGGGGTGCACATCTGTAATCCTAGCACTGGGGAGGCTGAGGCAGGAGGATCACTACAAGTCTGAGGCCAGCTTGGGGTTACAAAGTGAGTTCAAGGCCAGTCTGAACTACATAGAGAGACACTATATCAGAATGAAAATAAAAGAGAAAGAAAATTAAGTTGTAAAGTATACACTATGTGAGAGTAAAAGGTATAAGCACAAATTGGTAGACACATATTCTGTGCATATAGTACACATACTGGAAAATGTTAAAGGAGATTGTCCTGGAAATTAAAAATGTATAAAGGGCCAGGTGTGGTGCTGCACATTCATAGTCCTGTAGTTCTCAAGAGGCTGAGGCAGGAGAATCAGTGCGAGTTCAAGGTCAGCCTGAACTACATGAGATCCTGTCTCAAAAAAAAAAAAGTAAAGACTGACAACCAAATACACCTCTCCAGAAGCTGGATTCAAGATACCTGGGCAACAATTCAGTGAAGAAAAATAAAAAGTAGATCTCTTGGATGTAGGAGAGAACTGATAGGAAAACTGGAAACTACAGAGACCTTGGGGAAACACAGTAAGAAGAGTATAGCACAGAAAAAAGAACAATGCAGTCTGGAAAGGTAACCCCAGCTCCCGAGGAAGGAGACCTGTCTCAGCTGACACAGATCAGAAACCCAGGGGAGAAAGAGTGTACTAGGCCAGCAGCACTAGACCCAAGAAAAGCTCATGGATATTGTTAGAGTTTGTGTCTAGATGTCTCCCCAAAGCCTCATGCAGTCATGAGGTGGGATTTTGTGGAAGTAGTTGAATCTAGAGTTTGTGACTGATTTGTAATGCAGTGATGGGATTAAGGCTGGGTGATTGCTGGATCACTCCATTGATTAGCACCATGCTAATCCTTGAAGTCTGGATAAGATAAAAGGAGCAGAAAGAGGCTTGTTTTCTGCTCTTGCTCTTGTTGCTCTTGCTGTCTTCCACTACCATGAGCTTTTGCCCTCTGCCATGAGCCACCCTGCCTTGGAGACAGCTAATTATGGAGTGAAACCTTCTGCAAACTGTGAGCTAAATAAACCTTTCCCTCTTTAACTTTGAGTGTCAGGTATTTTGTCCTAGCAAAGAGAGAAAAATAAGACAGATAAACTGCAAAAACAGCATGAAGTTTTACTGTGCAAGTGACTTTCTGCATGGCAGGCTGGAGTTGGAGGGTGCACACTCACCATATTTGACAGTGTTTAACCAAGAACCACCTTGGGAAGAGATTCGTTGTTTAAGACTGAGCTACTCCAGGAATCAGAGTGACAGAACAACTACACATCAGGGTTTTGGGGAGGTAACCCTATCACAGTGACTGAATGGCAAAGGGACACAAATGACAGCCATGGAGAGGACATAGACACCCTGAGAAGTTGAAGCTTAGGACAAGGGCCCCTGAACTGAGAAGCTAGGTTTGGCATGTGTGGTTTTTGGAGGGGGCTGGGTCTGGAAAGCTGGCATTAAGCCCAATGAGCTGCTTGACTCCCCCTCCCCCTCCCCTCTGCCTGCATCTGACATAGAGCTCAGGGTCTGTTTGCTTTCCCCATCTGCCAGTGTGGTCAAGGATGTGCCTTGGCTTGGATGGTTGCCACGACCTGGGGTGTATGGACAGAGTGGGGTGGGGGCACCTCAGAAATAAACAGACCATAAATCTAGGTGGAGAAAGGTGTGACTTGGGACACACAAAGGGACACAGAAACTGAAAGTGGCTGGAACAAAACCAGAAAAGACCTAGATTTTAAGTTATATTATAAAGCAACAGTGATAAAAACAGAATGGTATTGGCACAAAAACAGACATTTGTGTCAATGGAATAGAGCAAAGGGTATAGAAATAACACCAGGCACATTCAGTCGTCTGATCTTTGGCAAAGTGGCCAAAGACATGCTGGAGGAAAAATAACCTCTTTAACAAACCGTGCTGGGTTCAGAAAGCACAGTTGCACAAGAAATGCCACCAAGGCTGGGAATGGTGACACATGCCTGTGATCTGAGCACTCAGGAGGCTGAGGAAAGGGATTATGGCAAGTTTGAGACCAGCCTGGGCTACAAAGTGAATTCAAGTGCAGCTTGAAATGCATAAAGAGAAGTTATCTCAAAAAGACAAAATACATATAAAAATTAAAAACTTTGCACAGCAAAGGAAACAACAATGTAGAGAGGTAATCTACAGAATGACAAAAAAAATTGCTAGACAGAGGACTGATACCTAGACTATCTAAAGAACTAAAAGTAAATAGCCTCCCCAATAAAAGACCCATTAAAATGGGCAATTGAAATGAATAGACATGTCTAAAAGAAATATAAATGGCTAATAGATACATTAAAAATATTCATCATCTCTGGCCATTAGTGAAATGCAAATTAAAACACTGAGATTCCATCTTACTCCAGAAAGAAATCAAATAATAAGTGCTGGTGAGGCTGTGGGAAAAATGAATCCTTCTACATTGTTGATGGGAGTGTATGCTACTACAACCACTATGGACATCAAATGAAGAGGCCTCAAAAAACTAAAAATAGAAACTATTCAACCCAGATGTTCCCCTGCTAGGTGTCTCCCTGAAAAAGTTAGACATCATATTAGGGCGATCCATGCATATCTATGTTTATAGCAGCACAACCCATATTATCTAAATCTTGGAAGCAGCCTATATGTCCCACCAATGGGTGAATAAATAAAGAAAATGTGATCTTTATATACAATGGAGGACTACTGCTCCATAAAGAAGGATACATTTTTGTTATTTGTCGGAAAATGGGTGCACCTTGAGACCACAAAGTTAAGTGAAATAAATCAGATACATGTTTGAACAGTATGTGATTTCCTTATATAAGAAACCCAAAGTATAAATAAAAAACAAAATAAAAGACATAATATGAAATAGGAAGATAACTCTTTTGCAAATGGGAAGGAGATGGGACCAAGATGTGGACTTGGAGAAGCAGGAAGGAGAGGGAGGGGTGTAAGAATAATTAAGGTGTGTTATATGCATGGACCAACTCCCTGAGATGAATATAATCATGATGTATTGCAAACATGTACTAACAAAAAATAAATGCATGGGGGGGAGAGAGAGAGAGAGAGAGAGAGAGAGAGAGAGAGAGAGAGAGGTTGTTCAAAATAAATCACTAGCAATGACTTATGTGTAGATTATTTCTTACGGAATCATAGAAGAGCTTTTGCTTCTAGCTTGTTCATGTAATTGAGTGAAATGGCAGCTGGATATGGTAGTAGATGGCTGTCGTCCCAGCACGGTAAGAGTCTGAAGCAGAAGGATCAAAAATCCAAGCCTACCTGAGCAATTTAGCAATTTAGTGAGATTTTCTAAAACAAAAACAAAAAGCAAACAAACGAACAAACAAAAAACCCAAAACAAAAACAGAACCCCAAACACTGGCATTCTAACAGCACAAAGGTTCAGTCCCCAGCAGAATGAAATGAAGTAAAATGAACAAAATAACAGCTGCGGTGCACACCTGTGCCCGCGTGTAGTTCTGGTCTCCAGAGCTCTTGGTGGGGTGTGGTCAGGAGAAGGGGCCCACCCTCCCTGTGGCTGGGTGCAGGGGAGATGCGACTCTGGTAGGTTGGGGACACAGTGCTGAGTCTGAACAAGACACACAGCAGGGTGGGCTGCACCCCTTCCCATCCCAGTGATTGGGATCCCCAGGTGCAGGGGCAGAATGTCGGGGCTGAGGCTCCTCCGGGGAGAGGGCGGCAGAACAGAGTCCAGTCCAAAGGCACTGGGTTCATGGCAACTCATAAAAACTCCAGGAGGAGCTCGGGCCCCCAAAGTGGGGAGGACAGGAAGGGCATCAGTGCCCGTGAGTTGGGGGGGGAATGATGACTTATAGGGGCCTCTCAGGGTGCCTTATCTGCCCTTGGGGGGCCCTAACTGTGAACTTCTGATCCTGGTCTCTGGTTCTAGGCTCTTCCTGGCACTCCACTGCCTGGGGCAGAAGGAGGAGAGCTGAGCCCTCCTCTGAGGGCAGGAGGGAGGGTCTGGAGCCTGTGCCCCTCCCTGGCAGGCGTGGTCCAGCTGCAACTAGGGCCCAGGCCCTGGGCGGAAATGAGACCCATCCCTGGTGCTTGCTGGAGCCATGGGTGGGGCTTGTCACTGCTGGCTGTCAGGCTGTCGCTGGGCTGTGGGTGCCCAGGGACCCAGCGGGCACCTGCCTCCCCACCCCCTCGGCCTTTCTCTCTCTCTCTGGGGCCCTATCTTCCCTTATATGGTGAAGGCAGTTCCTGGGGGGGGGGTTGAGGACAAAGGTCGCTCTCCTGCAGCCAGCTTGCCATAACTCCTGAGATCTCCCAGGTGGCTGCAACCTCCTCTGACAGGTAAGGCCACAGGGTGGGGACACACAGGGGCCATAGGTGGTAGGAAGGAACAGGGTCCTTGCTTCTTATGGACAGCCTGGGGGTCAGCCATAGCATCTTGGGGTAGGCTTGGGGTGAGGGTGGGCTCTTGAGATTCTGGAAAGAGCAAGGAGCCCAGCAGGTCTGTCGGGGCCTCCGAGGAGAGAAGTTTGCAGGCCTCTCCTCTGTGACAGGCTCCACACTGGATGTTACCTGTCCCGGATTGCCTGAGGCTGAGGCAGGCCTTGGGGCTCAGAGCTTCTAGACCTTAAAACCAAGCCGGTCACAGACCAGCCTTGGGTGGTTACCCTGACCTCATGGTTCTCTTTCCCTTTATCCCATCTCTTTGCCCACTTCTGCCTTATTTGAAATGGTTTCTTTTTCTTTGTGTCACTCTTGGCTGGACACTTCTGGGACCTCAGGGTCCTCTCGCCTCCTGGATCCCAGGTGTGAACCACAGCATTAGAAACTGAATGGGCAAAGTCAGAGACAGGCCCCAGGTCCCATGGGGACATCACCCCTCTATAAGGATGGGACCCCTCTGTCTGGCCCCGTTGAGCTCCTGCCAAGCCCAGGCCTGGATCTTCCAGGGTCGCCTGCTCAGAAATCTTCCTGTGACAGCCCTGGGGCCGAAGGGGGGCTCTCCAAGCCTGGGCCTTACTGGGCTGGGAAAGTGGGAGGGTGTCCTTTGATTGAGGGGAGGGGCCCGCCCACCTCAGAGATGAATGACTGAGAACTTAATGGTGGGGCTCCCTAAAGTTGCACCCCAAGAATCACAGGGCAGTGGATAGGAAAGACGGCTGCAAACAGCAGGACCCTAATTCCTTCTAGGATCCCAGAATTGCTCCTCATTCCACAGTTCCGTCTTTCAGCTTTAGTACTGTTTGCTGAATGCCTTCTGTCAGCCCGGTTTGGGGGCCACAGAGACAAGGCTGTCCAGGTTGGGGGCTCTGTGGACCTCAGATCTATAAACAGATCTTTTCATCGTGATGCGGTACAGGGCAAAGATATATGCTGATCCAAGACTGCGGGCTGGTGGGGAGGCCTAGGGTTTTGGAAAGACCTGGAAGAACTGAAACCCCAAATCGAGTCTGGGAAAGCACGTGTGGTGGGCAAGCAGGGGTCCTTGCTGGGGAGTGAAGTCCCCATACCCTCCCTGCAGTTCAGGTGCGGCAGACCCAAGGGGAGAGGCATCTGCGCTGGCCAACGTGAGCAGGGGGCAGCAGCAGCTGGGGCTGGCCATGGGGTGGCCCGGGCCACCTTGCTCACCCTTGTCCATAGCAAGGCTGCCTCCCTCCCTGTTCAGGCTTCTGCAGCCCCAGGCCTGCTTTCTCTCCAGGGAGGGCAAGTGAACTCTGACTGTCCTCTCAGCTGGACCAGACCTGCCTCTCGTGTCCCCCACTAATTCCTCCAGCTGCTGGGTCCCTCCTGGAGTCAAGACAGTCCCCTGGGGGGACGTTAGCGGTCATGTATGTAGCTGCCCACTCTCCCAGTTCCTGGGCAAGGAGTGAGAGTTGTGGCCACAGCTGCCAGAGTGCATCTCAGAAAAAGGGGTGGTTGGAGCGCTCAGATTTGTTCCACTGAACCTAGGATTCCCCCGGACTCTCAGTGCTGTGGAACACCTGATGGAGTGGCTGATGGCCTGCAGAGACACTAGGAGGAGCCTGGCCCAAGGGACTCCTACAAGTACACAGCAAGCTGCCCTTGACGGACGAGTGGTCCGGATCAGCAAGGGGCACCAATTGGACTGGGCTGGAGGCTTGGCCCCAGAACTGCAGGGCACCAGAGAGAGAAGCCTCCCCTTAGGGCTCAGAACATTGAGTCTCCAAGTGGCCATTTATTCCAAAATGTGACTCAGAGTCAAAGTGCAAGGAGAGATTAGCCGCAGAGATGGGAAGCTGTCAGCGTGCAGGGCCTAAGCCCCAGGGCCACATGACCTTTCATTCATTAGTCACCTGTCCAAGGAGCAGTCCAGGGGCCAACTCCTGCCAGGCTGAGGGCAGGGCCCTGGAGAGTGGGGTGGGGAAACTGGGGATGAGGTTAGCCAGAAGGTTCTCTGCCCTGGCTCGTGGCAGGATCCCTGGGGAGTTTTCAGAGCACAGTACCGCCTCCCAGCAGCAGAACATAAAGCAGCCAGGCCCAGAGCTCGCCCCTGGTAATCTGAATCTCTAGGGCCTGAGCTCCACAGCATCAGTATTTTTAAAAAGCTCCCCAGGTGATTCTGATCGGCAACTGGAACAAACATGGCTACAGCACAAAACAAAGCATGGAGCAGCCAGGGGAAGTCTGGGGAGGGCGCCTTCTAGCTCAGTGTGTGGTTTCCTCTGTTACCCATCCATCCATCCATCCATCCATCCATCCATCCATCCATCCATCCATCCTTTTCTTCTCCACTGTCTCCCTTTATCCATTCATTCATCCAGCAAATTACTCATTCTTTCACCAGAAACTAGAGTTAGTACTGAGCAAGAAAGGTGGTCCTGGCCCTTGTGGAGTCTACGTGTTGTGGGCCACCTCAGCAATGATGGCAGGGTTGATGGGAGTAGCTGGGGAGAGGCAGAAAATTACTACATATACTTTTCTTTATTTTTCTTTTTTCTTCTCTTGCTTTCTTTTCTTTCAATACTAGAGATTAAACCAAGTTTCTCTTTCTCTCTCTCTCTCCCTCTCTCTCTGTCTGTCTCTGTCTCTGTCTCTCTCTCCTAGAGAGAAGGTCTCACTATGTAGCCCAGGCTGGCCTCAAATTCATGGCAATCCTCCTGCCTCAGACTTCCAAGTGCTAGGATTACAGGTGTGCACCACCACTCCTGGCCACAGTCTCTCTTTAAAATTTTTCTTTTCCATTTTTTTTTTCAAATTTTTGATACAGGGTCTTGTTAAGTCACTGGGCTGGGCTTGAACTTTCAAACTTTTTGCCTCAGCCCCCCAAAGTGGTGAGATTCTAAGATGTGCCAACATGCTCTGAGGCACATGTTTTTTTTTAACTGTGGTAAATACTTCTACAATTTTCCATCTTACCTAAAGTGCACAATTCAGTGGTATTTAATATGGTCACAGTCATGCAAACATCACTAGTTCCAGACTCTTCCACCATCCCACAAGGAAACTCTGTCCCCATTAGCAATTGCTTCCCATGTCCTCTACTCCACCCCTTTGTCAGTCCTGCCTCTATGTCTACTTATTTACCTGTCCTGGACGTTACAGGTAGATGGAGTTATACAATATGTGGGCTTTTGTGTCGAGCTGCTTTCACTTAGCGCGTTTCACCTGAGTGTTAGTACTTCATTCAGCACTTTCAAGGCTGAGTCCGCTCCATGGTGTAGATACACCCCTTTTTGTTCACACACTCATCTGCTGATGGACATCTGGGCTGTTTCCACCTTTTGGTCATTGTGAATAGAGCTGCTATGAACTTCAAGCACAAGTTTCCATTGGTATTGGTTTTCAATCCTATTGGGCACCTACACGTTTAAGTTCTTTATGCTCTTAGAAACTCTATTTATTTATATGTTTATTTAGGCTTTTTAGGACAGAGTCTCATTATGTAATTCAGGCGGACCTTGAACTCAGGCAACTCCCTGCCTCAGCCTCTGAAACCTGGGATTATAAGTGTGCACCACCATGCTTGGCTCTGTATGATTTTCTTTGAACTTGCCAGGGCTTTGATAAAAAATTTTCAAACACAGAAATTGTAGGAGGCTAAGACAAAGAAGGGCCTCGAGGGCCAGGCTGGGGGCTGGCTGTGCAGCAGGTGAAGGGAGCCAGGGAGGCGTCTGAGTGAGACGGGGTCCTGATCAGAGCTGGGTGAGCAGGCTGGAGCATGGGGCCTCAGCAATAAGGGCTCAGAATGGGGAGTCGGATCCCTTCCTGCCCCCAGGCCTTGGCCTGCACCCTCCAGGCACACTGCGCCTCCTGGGGCTGGGCTGGACATGCAGAACCAGAAGCCCAGGACGCCCCCAGGGCTGCGGCCTGTCTCCCACCTGTCTTCTTTCCTAGGCTCCTCCGCCATGACCAACCTGAGCTCCCAAGTCAAAAACTCCCTCAACATCACCACCCCGGGGGTGCAGAAATGGAGGATCGAGGTAAGTTGCAGTGGGGAGCAAAGAAGAGGGAACCTGGGCTGCTCTGTTGCCTTTGGCCCTGCCCTGTGGCTTCTGGAGCAGCTGCTGCCACCTGTGACTGGCCTCTGCCCTCCTTCCCCGCCATCCACACCCTTGCTCGGCCTGCCCCTCATCTCCCCCATCCCTTCTTCCTCGTGCCCTGCCCCGTGTCTTCCTCACCTTCTCTCCGCTTCCCGAAGTCACTCGTCTCTTCCTGGCCCCGTTTCCGTTTCCTTCCTTCTTTCTCCTGTGTCTGTGGGTTTTCTTTCTCTCATCTCCCTTGCCCCTGCCCTTGCTCCATCCCTCCCGGGCATGCATTCCCTGGTCAGCTTCCTCATGCACCACCCCCCACCTCATTCTCTCCGCAGGCCATGCAGATGGTGCCCGTTCCCTCCGGCTCCTTTGGGACCTTCTATGATGGTGACTGCTACGTGGTTCTGGCTGTGAGTGGTCGGGCAGGGCTGGGGGCTCAGCAGAGAGCAGAGCCCATGGTGGCATTGGGGCGGGAATACGAGGCTGGGGCAGTGGGAGAGAGCATTTCCTGTGTGCCAGGCTGGGCACCTTACAGCAGTCAGAGGCTACGTGGGTCAAGCTGCTGAGCTTATGGCCCAGGCGGCTTTGGTGGATTCACAGTCTTGGGGGACCTTCTGAGTCGGTGCAATGCCACCTTCCCCAATCTCCTGTTTCTAACATCCATAGTCATCTTCATATCACCTTCTTGATTTTGCCACACACTGTCACCCCTTCGTAAGAATGCATTTATATTTTTCTTATTTTGACCCCTTTTAGAGAGAAGTACACATCATTAAGTGAAAGGCAGTGTCCAGTGGTCCAGTGTCATAAATACAGTATCTCCAGAAAGTATTAAAGTATTTGCATGATTTCACATGCAGTCGCCCTCCATATCCAGAAGGTATCAGTGGATTCCTCTAATCACAGATTGAAAATATCCAGAAAAAACCCTGGGTCTGTATTGAGCATTTGCTTGTCATTATTCCCTAATCAATACAGCATAACTTTTTCCTGAGCCCTTATACTGCATTATATGGTACAAGCAATGTAGAGATGGTTTTAAGTGTATAGGAGGATCTGGGCATGGTGGTATATGCCTGTAATCCCAGCACTCAGGAGGCTGAGGCAGGAGGATGGAGAATTTAAGGCCAATCTGGATTACATAGTGAGACTTTATCTCAAAATATACATATACGTATACATGGATATGTATATGCATATGTATATATGGGAGAATGTGTGTAGATTACCTGTGCTTCTGGAAAATTCTGCTGTGGTATAAGCAAGTTATTTCCAAGATGAGGGGAGTGAGTCCTAGAGAGAGGAAGCCGCCTGTCTCCTGTCTCAGTCAGTAACAGAGCTGACTCAGGGGCCCTGCCCACCAGCCCAGTGGCCTCCTCTGGGCCAAGCTCCCCTGGTCCAGCCCCCAAGTGTGTGGATGCCCGGGACCTCAGTCACACTGGATACCCCCTCTCCCCAGATTCACAAGACTGCCAACAACCTGACCTATGACATCCACTACTGGATTGGCCAGGACTCATCCCAGGATGAGCAGGGAGCGGCTGCCATCTATACCATCCAGATGGACGACTTCCTGCAGGGCCGAGCTGTCCAGCACCGAGAGGTCCAGGGCAATGAGAGCGAGACCTTCCGTGGCTACTTCAAGAAGGGCCTTGTGTAGGGAGTGGTGTGGTGTGCTGGGCGGAGACCGGGGGGCTGGGCTGAAGAAGCAGAGACACTTGGGACTCAAGGAGCAGTGGAGGAGGTGACCTGGGGCCGGGAAGGGAGCCTGAGGTTGTGAGGAGAGGCCAGGGGCACCCACAGTGGGGAGCGTGGTGCGTTTGCTGATTTTCTGCACCTGCCACTCCCACCCTCATGCCCACTGCTGCTCTGTCCCCGTCCTTGGCCCTGTCCCTCCGCGCGTGCTGAGAGCTGTCTCTGGAGGTCATTCTGAATCCTGTGGCTCCAAGCTCTGTGGATTTCTGTAACTCAGCGCCTGTCTGAGTGTCTTAGGGAGCCCCCCCCCCCGCCTAAGGAGGCCTGTGGGGTGTCATGCCAAGCCCCTCCCCACTCTGGCTAGTGGGCAGATGCCTGTGGCTCTTCTTTAAGCAGAACTCACCCTAAAATCCCAGATCTTCCAGAAAAGTCTGAGATCCTGGGAAACATGTGCTCTAGAGCCAGTTGCTGCTGGCCTGTAGGACAGGCTGGACCTCTCTCACCCTCCCTTTCGTCTTGCTCTCCTCTTCCCACACCACTACCCACTCTCTTGGGCACCCAGGTGACACCACTCTCTTGGGCACCCAGGCGACACCTCGCTCTTCTTTTCTTCCACCTCAGTTCCCTGCTCTCTGGGCCCTGGCTTTACCCACCCCATCTTTGCAGGCTCTGGTGCAGGGGTGGGTCTAGAGTGAGGGAGTGAGGTTCTGGGGTATGCAGATCTAGGAGCCACTCACTGCCAGGGTTACGTCCCCAGGGCAGGCACAGGCTGGCCTCACACCTGCAGGACCCTGGCAGAGGCTGCTTCCTTATGGTTTGCAGCCTAAGCATCTTGTTCATCCCATGTCCCCACTGGGCTCTGAGGTGGCCCCAAGGGCAGCCAGGCAGCCACGGACTTGGGGCACAGGGCCCTGGCACCCCCTCAGCCCTCCTCTCCTGGGTGGACTCTCTTCCCCTCTCAGGATCCAAAGGGGGGGTGTGGCTTCCGGCCTGAAGAGCGTGGAGACCAACTCCAGCAATGTCCAGAGGCTGCTGCATGTCAAGGGCAAGAGGAACGTGGTGGCTGGAGAGGTGTGCAGCCCTCTGGGGAGTCGGTGGGGGCGCTGAGGAGGGCTGACATGCAGGGGAGGGTGCCCTGGAGCTGGTGCTGATGGATGGGCCCTGTGTGAGGTCTGGGCTGTCCCTGCGCTCCCCAGGTGGATATGTCCTGGAAGAGCTTCAACGCAGGGGACGTTTTCCTCCTGGATCTCGGCAAGCTCATTGTCCAGTGGAATGGGCCGGAGAGTAACCGCATGGAGAGACTCAGGGTAACCGTGCCCGGGCATCACCTCCTGCAGTTCCAGTACCTGCCCTACCCCAGGCAAACTTGCCAAACCTCTGCCACAGCCAGACCAGCCCCCTTACCCCTGTCCCTGGCCCTGCAATTGGCTGAGTGCTGGGGACAGGACCTGAGACCCCAAGTGCATGGGAGAGGTGTGAGGAGTTGATATGTGTGTACTTGTGGCTTGTCCCTCGGGTGGAAAGAGTCCCCACATCGTGGCAGAGCCCGGGCCCAGCCTTGGGATCTGAGGGTGAGTGACAACAGCAGAGACTCACTGTCCAGTGGGGAGTCAGACAGGAAGGAAGACCTGGGGGTGCAGAGCAGCTTCTAGGAGGCAGTAGGGGGGGTCCTAGGGCAGGAAGGAGGTGGCTGGCAGGGTCTGCCAGTGCAGCAGGACCCTGGAGAGCAGGCGCAGGTCTTGCAGGGCAGTTTATGTGGCCAGGGGTCTGTGGAAGAAAGGTTTTCTGTGCCATACCCTGAACCACTGAAGATCACCTGACTGCCGAGGGAGATGTCGCAGCCAGCGGGAGCCTGTGTCACGCAGGTGCAGCAGAGGCCAGGGGTGCTCAGCTTGGCAGGGGAAATCCGGTGCTGAACGAGGAGTGAAGGGCAGGAGGAGCAAGACTGTGAGCTGGAGAACTGTGACATCAGGCGGCACCCTGCTTCCTGGGGTGGGGAAGATCTGAGTTTTGGACATCTGTCTTTTGGGAAGTTGGATAAATAAATAAGATGAGCCCAGAATGCTGGGCTGGAGATGGAAGCGAGGCCTCAGCTGCCCACACTTGGGACCTGAGAGACAGCCCGGGAGGGGTCTCTACCCTGGAGTGGGGATTGGGGCTAGAGGGAGGGTGAGCCACAGTGCGTGTGTGTGTGTGTGAGTGCAGGCAGGGCCACGTCGAAGGAGGCTGCGTGTGTGTGAATATGCACGTTTGTGCTTGTGCATGTGTGTGAGCATTTGTGAGTCTGTGTGTGCACTGTGAGTGTACATATGTGTTTTGGGACAAAGAAACTGGGTACAGTACCATGATCCTCATGGCTTAGCTTGTGTAGAAAGCAATGTCAAAATCAAAGGCCTGGAGGGTCCCCCTGGACACCCCCAGATGAGGAAACCCCTTTCCTCTTCCCTCCTCCACCTTCCTCATGCCCCCAGCTCTCACAGCTGCCGTAGGGCAGCCAGGGGCTTGCCTGGCAGGGTTTAGGGCTGCTGGACACTGCTGTGTGCCCTGCCAGCTTCTGGGGTCACCCGTGGCCTTTCTGCAGGGCATGACCCTGGCCAAGGAGATCCGTGACCAGGAGCGGGGCGGGCGCACCTACGTGGGCGTGGTGGATGGGGAGAACGAGGCGGCCAGCCCAAAGCTGATGGAGGTGATGAACCACATACTCGGCAAGCGCACGGAGCTGAGGCCAGCCATCCCTGACTCGGTGGTGGAGCCGACGCTCAAGGCCTCCCTCAAGTTGTACCAGTGAGTACCGGCTGGGCTCTTCCTGGGTGCTGGGGATTCCAGGGTGGGCAAGATGCCCGGGCTGAGGGACTTGGGCCCTCCTGTCTATGTCTTGCTTTGTCCCGCAGTGTGTCTGACTCAGAGGGAAAGATGGTGGTTAGGGAAGTTGCCACACGGCCACTCACACAGGACCTGCTCAGCCATGAGGTGAGAGGGTTGGAGGACACCTGGCCTCAGACCACCTGGCCCACCTGGCCCCGTGCAGGGTGTCCTTACTTTAGGGTGCTGAGGCAGGCATGCAAGGGAAGGCTGGCCCAGCCCAGTGTCCCCCGCACTGGGAGGCTCTCAGCTGCATTTTCTCTCCTGACTAGGACTGTTACATCCTGGACCAGGGGGGCCAGAAGATCTTTGTGTGGAAGGGGAAGAATGCCAATGCCCAGGAGAGGAAGGAAGCCATGAACCAGGCCTTGGTAGGGACACGGATTGGGGAGGAGGCTCAGGGCCATGAGGGAAGTGGACAGCGGCCAATGGT
This sequence comes from Hydrochoerus hydrochaeris, assembly GCA_004027455.1. Taxonomy (NCBI): domain Eukaryota; kingdom Metazoa; phylum Chordata; class Mammalia; order Rodentia; family Hydrochaeridae; genus Hydrochoerus; species Hydrochoerus hydrochaeris. The sequence continues at coordinate 209,402 of PVLA01000087.1, read as the reverse complement.
CTCTGATCAGGGAAGCTTCTGCAAGGACAGGGTGGGGCCTAGCCCCACCCAGCTACTGGAGCTGAGGGGCCCTTGTGTAGCCATCTTGAGGAGTTCTTTGCATACCAGATAGCCAGCCACTAGGCAACCTGGGGCCTTCCCAGGGTCTGAGCTGTCACCTCCCCACGCTCAAGGTTGGTTTAGAGAAGGAACAGGGAGGCTGAGCGAGGCAGGAGGATTGCAAGTTCAAGCCCAGGCTGGACAATTCAGCGATTTGAGACCAAAACAAAAATGAAAAAGGGCTGGGGATGTAGCTCAGCATGAAGGCGCCAGGTTCAATTTCCAGTACAACAAAAAGGGAACTGGGTTGCTCAAGTCAGAGTCTAGGGTGACTGTTAGAGCTGGAGTTAGTAACCCAAACGAGCTTGGGGAGAGTGTTGGATTGGGCCATGGGTTCAAGGCAGGGTTGTAGTAAGGGACTGAGCATTAGGGTTGGGGTCACACTGGGGGTCAGATTTGGCCTTGAGGCTGGGGTCAGTTAGACTTAGGGTGCCTCGTTTCACAAACTTAATTCTTTCCACAATTCTGGTCAGAAACTGAATTGGGCAAGAACTGAATCAAATTTCCCCATAAGGTCAATATGGAGCCTAACCTCTGAATTTCATTCAGTTCTTATCCAATTCAGTTTACAACCAGAATCATGAAAAGAATCAAGTTCACAGACCGAGGCCCCACTGTATAAGGTTCAGGGTTGAGGTCAGCGTGAGGCTTGAAGGGGTTTCAGGTTTGACCTTGAAGTCGAGTTGCAGTAAATTTAGGTTTGGGCTTAGCACTGGGGTTGGGGCTGTGGCGACAGATCTGGCTGGAGTTAGAGCTGGGCTCTGGCTTGCACTGGGATTGGGGGCTGGGGGGGAACTTGTCTGCCTGCCACCCCCTCTCTTCCCAGAATTTCATCAAAGCCAAGCAGTACCCCGCGAACACCCAGGTGGAGGTGCAGAACGATGGGGCCGAGTCAGCCATCTTCCAGCAGCTCTTCCAGAAGTGGACGGTGCCCAACCGGACCTCAGGCCTGGGCAAAACCCACACCGTGGGCTCCGTGGGTGAGGCTCTGGATTGTGGCAGGATCAGGAGCTGGGCCAGTAGAGGAACTGCCTGTCTTCCACCCACGTTTCCTGATGGGTCGATTCCAGGCACACTTTACCCCAGTTCAGGACTCTTCCCAGTGGGGTGCAGACCCCAGGGGACATAGATAAACTCCAGAGTAGACACAGAGGGAGCTAAGAATGACCTGCCCTTCATCTGCGATAGGGCTGGGTCTTCCCAGGAAGCCAACAACTTCTGTACATAATATTTGCCGAGGCCAAGCTCGGGGCTGGGCCCTGGAGGGAGGATGATGGGAAAGCACAGCCACCATCACAGCAGAGTGGTCCGTGTTTGATGCCTGAAGGTGGCAGGGGTCAAGCTACGTAGATCAACAAAGCTAAAGCCTTGCTCTTGTCCCTGTCGTGCCCCCTCCTCTGTGGCTTCTCTGGGAGGTCTTGATGAAGCAGACATGTTAGAATCATGGAGATGTGATTCCATGCTATAGCTCTGCTGTTTTCTATCTTTGCAACCTTGGGTGAGCTGCTCAATCTCTTCTAGCCTCGGTTTCCTCATCTATAAAATGGGTCTAAAAATTGTAGCCACCATGCAGGGCTGTTGTGAGGACCTGGGGGATCTCGGTTGGTGACAACCGATGTCATGGGTTCCCCTCACTCCAGCCAAGGTGGAGCAGGTGAAGTTCGATGCCACATCCATGCACGTGCAGCCCCAGGTGGCCGCCCAGCAGAAGATGGTGGACGACGGGAGCGGGGAGGTGCAGGTGTGTGTGCGGGTGGAGGGCTCGTGCTGGGTGGAGAAGGAGTGGCGGAGATGGCCTGGCCCCTGCACTAAGCTGCTATTGGCCCCAGATGTGGCGCATTGAGAACCTGGATCTGGTGCCAGTGGAGTCTAAGTGGCTAGGCCACTTCTACGGCGGCGACTGCTACCTGCTGCTCTACACCTACCTCATCGGCGAGAAGCAGCACTACCTGCTGTACATCTGGCAGGTCAGGTTCCATCTCGTCCCGCACAGGCCCAGCCAGCTTGCCTGCTCTCTACCACGCACCTGCTATCGTGCTTGAGTTGAATAGCCCTGGTGATGGGGAGCTCACCCCCTCCAGAGGGAGCCCATTCCTTGCAGGAGGCTTTGGCTGCAAGATCCCACTGAGTGGCCCCGTTCGCCACCCTTCTCTGCATCTCCCCTCCAACCCCCCCCACTGCACCTCCCTTCCCCTGCTCTGTCTGGGGGTTCTGCGGCCAGGTGGGAAGGAGCAGGGAGATGCCTGGGCCCGGTGGGGTGAGTGGCATGGTCTATCCCAGAGGAAGGGGCAGTAAGGAGAAGAGTGGGCCGGGGGCTCGGGGCTGGGCCAGGGCTGGAGTCAGAACTGAAGTCAAAATCAGGTTGGGGGTGTGGACTGGGAGGCCTGCTGGTCGGGGCCAGGTGAGAACGGGGGACGGAGTTACCCCTGAGGCAGGCTCCACCCTGTGCCTTCCTTCCTGCGCATCCCCAGGGCAGCCAGGCCAGCCAGGATGAAATCGCAGCCTCTGCCTATCAGGCTGTCATCTTGGACCAAAAGTACAATGATGAACCAGTGCAAGTCCGTGTCACCATGGGCAAGGAGCCACCCCACCTCATGTCCATCTTCAAGGGACGCATGGTGGTCTACCAGGTACGGCCACTAGGCTGGGGAGGGATCCAGGAGATGGGCAGGGGGTGTGGGGAGGGGTTTGGGGCAAAGCCCGTTCCTCACAGGAGAGGGCTCTTCAAGGCTCCATCACTTGTGTGGAACTGGTAACAAACACAGCCACTTAGTTTAGAAATATACATAATGGGCTGGTTACAGTGGTACATGACTGTACTCCCAGTTCTCTGGGAGGCTGAGGCAGGAGCCTGAGCAATTTAGCAACTTAATGAGACTCTGTCTCAAACATTAAAAAAAAAAAAGAAAAAAAAATTTTTTGTTAACATTTGAGACAGAGTCTTGCTATGTAGATCAGGGTGGCCTTGAACTTGCTGCGACCCGCCTGCCTCAGTCTCCTGAGTGCTGAGATTATAGGCCTGTGCCCTCCACGCCTAGCTTTAAAAAAAAATTTTTTTTTAAAGAGTTAGGAATTAAAATTCAGTGCAAAAATTCAGGGTTTCATTTCCAGTACAGAGAGAGAGAGAGAAAGAGAAGAAAAATCCAAAATGAGCCCTCATCATGGGCAAATACTGTCTGCCCTCCCTGCTCCAATGCCTTGAATCCTCTACATGCAAAGGGTGGTCTTCTATGAGCTTTACCAAAATGCCACAGTGCCGCACCTGTGTAAACCATGCTGGTGCCTTCCCCGCAGAATGAAACGGCAAGTCCTGCAGCTGTTTAAGCAATCATCTGTTTATTGAGCACCTTCTAAGTACACAGTGCTTTGTAAAGCACCGAGCCAGGACGGGTGGCAGGCTCCTCCCACTGTCTCTGGGAGAGGATGTTCCCGTGGCTGTGTTCCAAGCAGCGTACAGTCCTGCGAGACTGGGCCTAGAGTTCTCAGTGGGAAGGGGGTTTGCAGGAGGTCTGGGTATCGGGGCAGAGCTGAAGGGCTTAGCAGGGGTCAGATGAGGGCTTGCAATGTAGGGGGCCCAGCAAGGGCTGAGGCAGGGGCAGGGGAAAGGCCCTTGAGGCGGACAGTTAGAAGCCTGGCCAAAGGAGCCCAGGGGTCAGGTAGAGGTTCAGCCCTCATCACGTGGGGGCCTCCCAGGCCCTGTTGAGGGCTGGGTTTTATTCTCCAAGCAGTGGGGTGCCTCCGTGGGTTTCTGAGCAGAGAGAGGGGTGCGAGAAAGGAGCAAAGCCAGGCTTGGAAAGCTTAGCCTGGCCTCGGTGTGCCAGAGGGGCTGGAGGTGTGGGACCATCCCGCTCACCTTTCTCTCTCCGGCTCTCTCTGTGCCCCTCCACTCCTTCCTGGCCATCTCCTCCTGTCCCGTCACCCCCACATCTGCAGGGAGGCACCTCCCGCGCCAACAACTTGGAGCCCATGCCCTCCACCAGGCTGTTTCAGGTCCGAGGAACCAGCACCAACAACACCAAGGCCTTTGAGGTCACAGCCCGGGCCACCTCCCTCAACTCCAATGATGTCTTTGTCCTCAAGACCTCGTCCTGCTGCTACCTGTGGTGTGGGAAGGTGTGTGTGGGGTCTGGTAGGCTCCTGTTCTCACGTCAACATGGGGAGTCCTCAGCCTCAGAGCAGACAGGGTCGGGCAGGAGTCCTGGCCCACTGGGTCCCACTCACTGGGTCCCCAGCTGCCTCGTAGCTGTCTCCTTCTCTGTCCCCATGATTGTCCCCAGATCCTCCGTCAAAAACGCTCTCTGGTTCTGTTTGTCATGGGTCCCCAGAGGGCTGTGTTTTGGGCTCTCTCAGTTTCTGCATCTGTCACCTGCTGTCTCCCTGGTTGTTCCTGCAGGGGGACCCACAGCCTCTTACAGCCCTGCTGTAAGCCTCTGTGGACTCCCTATCTCCTCCGTTGTTCCCTGGAGAGTCAGGGACAGAAGACACGATGGACAGCTGTCATGTGGGACTGTGTGTGCACAGGCCCTAGTTCAGAGAGCTTTCAGAGCCCAAGGGTCTGGGCAGGGGTCATGCAGGAGTTTGGGGACAGGGGACTCTTCTGCAGCTCAGCTGAACCCCTCTCTGTCCAGGGATGTAGCGGGGACGAGCGGGAGATGGCCAAGATGGTCGCTGACACCATCTCCCAGACAGAGAAGCAAGTGGTGATAGAGGGGCAGGAGCCTGCCAACTTCTGGATGGCGCTGGGCGGGAAGGCCCCCTACGCCGACACCAAGAGGTAACCATGGCTGCAGCCTCCAGCTCACACCTGATCCTGGAGGGCCAGAGCCTGCAGCAGGCGTGGATGGAGGACTTTGTGTTCCAGGGCCCCAGGGTGATGAGAATGCCAGGGGACAACCAAAGGCCCACACTGCTCACCAAGGGATCCCTGGCAAAGGGCGTTCCTAGCATAGGAGTTGGCTCAAGGAGAGGGGCAGGGATGACTATTTGCCCTCCAGGAAGGGAGGAAGGAAGAAAGGAAGAGAAAGAGAGAAAGACAGAGAGAAAGAGAGAGAGAGAGAAAGAGAGAGAGTTAGTTAGTTCAAGAGCTCAGCCCTACCTTTTGGTGCTGGATAGGCCTGGGGTATTGAGGAGAACCCGCCACAAACCTCTTTCAAATGGGTTTTGGGGCTGGACTGTAGCTCAGCGGCAGAGCGCTTGCTTGGCCTGTGTGAGGCCCCGATTTCATCCCCAGAGCCAAAAAGCAAGTGTTTTGTCCAGAGAATGGCTGCGACCCTCAGCAGGACGATAGAGGGAAGACAGCAGAGAACTTCCCACCAGGGCCAGGAAAGGCACGTTCAACAAGGCAGTGGGCATCCCCGCTCAGCGCACTCTCAGGACGGGGGTGGGGGGGTCCTTCCGTCCAGCTGGGGCATCTGGTGACAGGTGCCTTTCCATGCCCAAGTCCCTCAGAGTTCTTGTCCTTGAGCCTCTGTCCCCCACCTCCTCCAACTGACCTGGTCTTCCCTCCACCCCGCAGGCTGCAGGAGGAAAACATGGTCATTTCCCCCCGGCTCTTCGAATGCTCCAACAAGACCGGGCGCTTCCTGGCCACAGAGATCCCCGACTTCAGCCAGGATGACTTGGAGGAGGACGATGTGTTCCTGCTGGATGTGTGGGATCAGGTAGGACTGAGGGCCTGGAGACTGCCCTCCTCCAACCTCAGTCCTCAGGGACAAGAAGTCTGGGAAGCTGGAGGGCTCAGTGAGCATCTGTGTGTGTGTTCCTGGAACGGAGCTACGAGCAGCAGCAACCACAGCAGAAAAGGCAGGGGGTGTTGTGCCCACAGGGGCTGCAGGGTGGACGGAGCCAAGGTCATTTAGCTGGGGAGTGGCAGGGTCAGGGCTGTACTCGTGGACATCTGGGGTAAACTGAGGCACCATCCTGTAGGCCAAGGAGGAGAGGAAGGCCTGACTCCTGGGACTTTCCACAGGTCTTCTTCTGGATAGGGAAGAATTCCAACGAGGAGGAGAAGAAGTCTGCGGCCATCACCGTGCAGGAGTACCTCAAGACACACCCTAGTGGCCGAGACCTCGACACCCCCATCATTGTGGTGAAACAGGGATACGAGCCCCCCACCTTCACCGGCTGGTTCCTGGCTTGGGATCCCTTCAAGTGGAGCGTGAGTAGCCCCAGCCTGGCTTGGTTCTCGCAGCTCACCATATCCACCGCAAGGCGGTCATGAGGGCAGGCAGCCTCCCCCAGGCCTTTCTGTTCCTTTGGGACATATGACCTGCTTATTTGTAAAAGGGTGACACGGAGCTTAGAGCAAAAACTAGGGCTGCAGGAAGGCCATTAAGCCTCCTCATGAGGGAGAGGGAATGAAGTTTATTAAAACAACAACAAGAAGAAGTTAAACTGGTTGTGGTGGTATATACTACCTATAATCCCAGCACCCTGGGAGGCTGAGACAGGAGGAATGCAAGTTCAGCCCAGCCTAAGCAATTTGGTAACTTAGCAAGATATTGTCTCAAAATGAAAAATTTTAAAAAAGGTGAAAATGTAGCTCAGTGCAAAGATCATGAGCTTAATCCTCAGCACTGCAAAAAATAAAACAAAAAACCCAGGCTAACTGTGGTGCCTGGTGTGTATGCTATATTTAGTTAGAGTCAAGCTGCTGTATATGGTAGGTAAAGGTCATACATATTACAGATAAAGCTATATTTTTAAATTAATTAGAATTCAGCTGGGCACGATGGCATATGCTATAATCCCAGCACTCTAGAGGCAGAGGCAAGAAAAACAAAAACAAAGGTCAGTCCCTTCATTAGTCACAAATTTTTTCCAGTACTGAGGGTTGAATCCAGAGCCTTTGTGCTCAGCTATATATGTAGCCCTTTTTATTATCATTATTATTTTTTTATCTGAGACTGTCTTGCTAAATTGCTGAGTTGGCCACGCTGAGGTCCAACTTGTATAATCCTCCCGCCGCAGCCTCCTGCACTGCTGCTCACCATAATTTAAGTGCTCAATAGCCCCCTGTGGCCAGTGGCTGCCATCTTGGAAAACACAGGTAGAGAACAGGCCCATCATCACAGAAACTGCTCCAAGGCACTGCTGGCAGCAAACACACTACTTCTAAAGGACAAGACTGACATGGTGACAAACACTTATCATCCCAGCCCTCGGGGGAGCTTTGGGACCTCCCTGACGTCATGCCTCATGTGTGCATGAATGAAGGAGTGAGCTGAAGGAAAAGCTAGTGCAGACTCAGGTGACAGAGAGACTGCCAGGCAGGGGCCAGTGAGATGGCTCCTAGAAGCTCTGGTGTTGGGATTTGCTACCTTGATATTTGCTGGGATCCACCCTCAAGACTAAACTCAGACCGCTGGCTATGGAGGTCTCTAAACGCACACATGCACATGCATGCACACACACATGCACCACTTTTGAGGACAGTAAGCTCTCTGTGTCCCTAAACTCATATGTCATGCAATTTAGAGTCCCCAGAGCCACCAGTCAGGGCTTCCCTCCACCTGGTCCCTCTCCCACTTCTTGCCCACTAGGCTTGCATTTTGCTGGGTGCAAGGTCCTGGAAAAGGGCTGCGAGGGGCCCCCTTCTGCTCCTTGCCCTCCTCCAGAGCAGGGCTCCCCTCCTGCACCCCAGGGCCCCTAAGTGCCATGCAGCCTGGGCAGGGCGGGAAGTTCTCAGCACTTCCCGGGCCTCCTTGGAATGAAAGGGCCTCACTCCTCTCCGTGCCACGGATGGCAGAGCCAGGACAGATGCCATCAAAGCCTGGGGCCCTTTGGGCCATCCTCATGTCTAACCTCAGAGGCCACCTTGGGTCCCCCCTGAGGCTTCTTCTGCCCCTTCTCAACATCCTGACCCAGGCCCTTCGACTCTTTAAGGAAAATGATCTTTTACTTCTGCTGGGATCCTGATCTGCTACTTACTTTACATACAGAGCTCCAAATCCTATGAGGACCTGAAGACGGAGCTTGGAAACTCTGAGGACTGGAGCCAGATCGCTGCTGTGAGTACCAGGCAGGGTGTGCCCCGAGTGGCAGGGGTGTGCCCCGAGTGGCAGGGGCGCAGTGGGAGCCAAGAATGTTCCAGAGAAGATGCCAGCATTCTAGGCTTCCTTCCTCTCTCCTGACTGCTTCTTCCGGAAGGAAGTTCTTTCTGTTTAGCTCCAAACCCTTGCTGTTCTCTCTCCCCATTTCCTAGTGAAATGCTTTCCAGTTACTTTTCACCATGTTGGAACTCAAACTTAGGCCCTCATCTCTGCTAGACAAGTGCTGTACCACTGAGGTCCCCTGGCCCAGTTTCTGATTTTTGCTATGCACAAGTATCTGGCTGATGGGGCAGCAGCCATCATCATGCATCATAAAATGCAGATGTCAAGACCCCCAAGTGTGATGCTTCGGAGTTTGGCTCTGCATCTAGGAATCTGTGTTTTAAATAAAGGGCCAAGCAACTCAGTGACTTAGCAAAGTCTCAAAATAATAAGAAAAAGAACGAAATGTAGCTCAGTGTGAAGGCCGTAGGTTCGATCCCCAGTGCTGCCTAAGGACTGCACTTTGAGAACTGGTGACATCTCTCCACCCCTCTTCTCCCTGCAGAGTGAACACACCTCCTCCGATCTTTCCATTAGTTACCAGAAGCATAGTGAGCCCACAGGCCTGGGGCATGGGAAGATGAAACCTGAGCGTTTCCTTCTAGAAATTCATGGGCTCACAGGGGAGACAAGACAGAGGCAGCTGTGCAGAACTTCATCAAGGGCCTGAAAACAATTTCCCAGGCACATGGGGCAGTCAGTGCTCGCCAGTCCACACCCAGAGGCTGAGAATCCCACTGTGCCCAGCAAACCTTTCTTGGTGGATGAATAGCACAGGCTGGAAAGGACTGATAGGACAAGGCTGATGTAAATGTATGATGACTGTATCACAGCAGATAAGAGAGAGAGGGTCACAGATCAACCCAGGGTTGATCTTGAACTCTGGAGAGAACAATGAAGAAGTTAATAAATTACTGAATAAAATAGTCACCCAGGTGACACTTTGGTCAGGCACAAATCACTAAGCTGGGATGTGTGGGTCCAATCCAGGTGATGTGTTAAGAGGAATGTGTGTGTGTGTGTGTGTATGCGCGTGTGTGCATGTGCGCGCTTGTGAGATGGGGTGGGCCAGGCCCTTGAAGTCTTCCTGAAGGTGCTACCCTAACTAGTGGCTTCCTTTCCTTTTCTAGGAGGTCACAAACCCCAAAACCGACGTGTTCACTGTCCATACCAACTTCACCCCTGGGACTCTGCCCATCTTCCCCCTGGAGCAGCTAGTGAACAAGCCCGTGGAGGAGCTCCCCCCGGGTGTGGACCCCAGCAGGAAGGAGGTGGGTGTGGCCCTCCCCAACAGCACCCGAACAGCTGGCCGGAGGCCCTAAATGCCCCTGAGGGCACTGGGTGCCAGGGCCACCCTGGTAAACCAGACAGACCTGTTCCCCCAACTTTCCTGCCAGCTTGTATCCTTGGGGAACAGAATGAGAGAGGCCTGAGCACACTGATCATTTCAGTGCTAAATGTCACCAAGGTAAAGTCCAAGGGCCAGGGAGAGTATTATAAAAAGGAGCCTGATTTAGTCAGACATTTCCTTCTGAAATGTGAACAGGAATGATTGTTTTAGACAGGCTCATGTTAAGTATTCCAAGATGGCGTGGGCTTGAATTTGGGATGCTCCTGCCTCAGCCATCTAGAGTACTGGGATTATAGACATGCATTAGAACACCCAGTTGAAATTGGCATTTGTAAAAGACAGCTTTAAGCTGGAGAACAGCACTCTGGGAGGCTGAGGTAGGAGGATAGCAAGTTTGCAATCAGCCCAGGCAACTTAACAACTTACTAAGACTTTGTTGCAAAATAACAAATTTTATAAAAAAGGGTTTCAGTGTAGCTCGGTGTGAAGGCCCTGAGTTCAGTTCCCAGTAGAAATAAAGTGTCATTCTGGCTGCTCAGTGAGGAATAGATTAGAAGGTGTCAGAGCGGTCAGAAGGAGCATCATAGGAGAATAGGTCACTGCCATGTGCTGTGGCAGCTCTGTCCTCTGAGGCACCCAGGACTCATTCAGACTGAGGTGCATGTTTGGGGGGTCGACATTTCAGAGGACCTGGGGCAGAGATGGAGCCCACAACTCCCCACATGGTCTGGCTGGCATTGGCAGTTCAGGGGTGGGTCTGGTGGGAGAAACACAGCAGAGAGCTTGTCAAAATCTCTTGACCTGCCCGCCCTCCCTTCTCCCTTCCCTTCTCCCTCCTTCTCTGTTCTTCCTCCTCTCCCCTCCCTTCTTTCTTTTCTCCTCACCTTCTCTCCTGGGATTGAACCCAGGCCCTCATGCATGCTGGGCAGTGTGCTAGGCACTGCTCTACCACTGCTCGGAGGACACTGTCCTGTGGTCTCTCTCTCTCCATCTTTTTTTGGTTGCAGAAATTGAATTCAGGACCTTGCTCTTGCCAGGTAGGTGCAGTGCTGCTAAACTACATCCCCGGCCCCTCCTGGGTTCTCTATTGGATTCTCCCACCTGGTCAGTGGCTGGGAGCCTACGAGGCACTCATGTCCTCACTGTATCACTGGCACAATCCCAGTACAAGTGATACCTAGCCCAGGTCTTGGTACATAAAGTGCTCTGTTAATTAATGAAAGCTGTTACTGCCTGTTCTACATCCAAAACAAGCAGGTCCAGCTAAAGGGGAAGTGGTTTGTGTGATGTTAACCAGCTGGAAGGTCAGAGGAAGGATCAGGTTTTCTAGTTGAGCATGGTGATACATGTCTCTAATGCAGCACTCAGGAGGCTGAGGCAGGAGGATCACTGCAAGATTGAGGCAAGTCTTGGCTACACGATGAGTTCAAGGCCAGCCTGGAATACATAGTGAGTCCCTGTCTCAAAAACAATGATGACAACAAGAACAAGAAGAAAAATCCAGGTTTTCTGAGTGCCACTTTTACTGTCATGTTACATGGCCAAAAAAAGGATCAATGTACTGGATTTCTAAAGGGTAGGGTGGCCAGTGTAAAAGGTAGCCCACTGTGCTAGAAGCAGTTGAAGAAACAGTATCCCAGTTGAGGAAGCCTCTGATTCTAAAATCAGTTACGTATAGATGATTTTTTCTCTTAATCATGGAAGTCGTGTGTTTCCGTGTGAGAGAGCTGAGGGTTCAGTATCAAGCATGGAGGGGAGGAGAGGTTTTCCGACCTCTCTAACTGTTCCAAACTTGTAAGGTGACTGGTGATGAGCAGGGTGGTGGACCTGGCTGCAGGCAGTAGAGCACAATCTTTATCTCCAGTAATAAAGCTCGAGGAAGTAGATATGGGCGAGGCTGATGGGCGCCTGAGCCAGGGAAGACACAAGTCCACTGGGATGGGTAGTCTTTGCTATCTAGCTTGGAGGGTCGGAGTCCAGGAGTCCTGGCAGGTCCAGGCAGTGCCAGGGAGGGCACCGTGCAACCACTTGCAGGGACCCAGGACACAGTAGTCACAGCTGTGAGGAATCTGCTGATGGCCAAAGTAATTATGTTTATTCTCTTCTTCCAAAACAAGGTCTGCACTGCCCTGCTGGGGGAGGGGAAGGCTCCCAGTATGCAGCTCTCAGGAGCCTGGAGGAGAGAATGCCCAGAGGCAAAGCTAATGACTGGCTAGGAAACTGGGCATCACACCCACCTGAGCTTGGAACCTACCCACAGTGTTTATGAAGGAGCAGTGCGATGCAGGGCTCTCTGGGAGTTAATCAATATCCCTAGGGAAACTCTACTTCAGTGGAGCTGCTCAAGATTTCAGGGAAACTCACCGTGCTCACCCCTGCTCCATCTGCCTCTCCATACCTGTGGGAGGGAGATGACTCAGAGGTGCTGTTTTATAGTCACTTTACTTTGGGCCCTTATTTGTGTGTACCTGTAGGGTAGTCAGCTGCCTTAACCAGCATTATGATAGCACCACCTTAGAGCCAGAAACAGAGGTGGTTTCAGTTAATTCTCTGTCTTATGGAGATCCCTGTATTAGCTTTCCTGTGGCTGAGACACAATACCTGACACCCACAACTGAAAGGAGGAAAGGTTCAATTTGGCTCATGGTTTTGAGGAATTCAGTCCATGGTTGGCTGGTTCCAAGGCAGAAACATCATGGCAGGAGGGAGTTTTGAAACAAAGCTGCTCAGTTCATGGTGGCTTGGAAGCAGGTAGGAACGAGTACCAGAGAGGACTGAGTGAGGGACTCAATATAGGTCCAGGATCATGCTTTACTAATCTGCTAGGCATTTCTTCAACCAATGAGGTTGACATATCAGGGTTAACAGCCACAGTAGCAAAGGCCTGGACAGATAGTGACTATGATTCCCAACCTAAGAGTATAAAAGGTAAAATCATGCAATCAAATCATCTGATCATTAACAAGATGAAAGGAGTTGGCACAAATCATTTACCCAAAATTTTTCTTTTTTTTTTTCACAGTTAATTCATGTAATTATCAGCTGTTGGCATTTTTCAATACTGTTCACAGGAAAAACATAATGAGTTGACATCCACGTAAACAGAATATACTTTAGTCAGTAAACAAATACAAATTATAAGGTGAGCTAACAAAGTATGAAATCTGAATTCAGATTTCTAAGTGATGACTTCTCAGACAACACATAGAGTGTTTCTTATGTAAAAACATCTAGTTTCAGCAAGAAATAGTTTGTTTGCTTCTTAGCTGCATTGTAGATCATGTAAGCTGAAGACACAGATGTCCAAGTTCTTTAAAAACCATGATAAAGTCTTTCTCAATGCACGCAAAATGATAAATGCTCTATCACAGTCTTAAGGGTACTTTTGGAAGTTTTCATCTTGCTTCAGAAACATTTAAAATGGGTAAAAATCAAAAGGTTTCATGGTACAGTGAAACAGTAAACAGTGCTCAGTTTACTGTTAATGTGGAAAAAAGTCTAGATTTTATAGTACCCTTATATATGAAAGGTTTTTTTTTATTTTGCATTGCATATTTTTGAGTCCATTCTCTTGCGTGTCTGTTGCATTCTTCTTGGTCTGATTTATAGATTTGTGTAATATATGGTACTCGGGTCATCTGGGTTAGGATCAGAAAGTAGAGAACATATGGACAGTAAAACTTTCAATATAGTCAAAGCTGGTGATCACTGTGACCTCAGGATATCAAGACAAATACTTCTGTTGCTGTTTATATTTGGATGGTAAATTTTTGCTGTGAAAGCAGTCTTTGGTGGTTTCAAAGGATAGTCTGTCAGAAAAGGTACAGTGAGGAAGTCTCCACCTCCATGTGCGCTGTCAGGAGGCCCCATCATAGCTGCTTGCCAGGGGAACAGGTCATTTTCCCCGGGCCCAGGTGAGGGGTGAGGGTGAGGGTGAGGATCCAGCGCTGCAGATCAGTTAATTCTTTCGGAATCTGCTTCAGCGCCGTGGGGCAGGGAGGGCAGCAGCTGCGGGGCTAGGCACGTAACTCAGCTCCCTGGCTCCCTCCGGGGGCCGCTGCCTTTGACGCCGGCAGGGGTCTGTTTTCTATGCAACATAAGCAAGGGAAATTTGACTTTCAATTTGCTATTAGGCCCTTCTGGCTTCTGCTCTTCAAATCCTTCCCCTAGCTTGGATCTCCCTTCTGCAGCTACTCTCCCACGAGCTTAGTAAAACTCTGCAGGTCCAGGAGGGAAGATGACAAGAGCCCTTCTCAGTGTGCCTAAAACCAGTCTCGCAGGGATCAGGGTGGCACAGAGGAGGCTGTGCAGGAATGGAATGACTTTGACTCTTATGCATTGGCTTCAGCATCTGAAAACAGGAGTATAGCTGGCCCTCAGTATCCGCGGGATTGGTGCTGGGATACCCCAGGATACCAAGAATGCTCAAGTCTTATCTAAAACGGGATAGTATTTCCATTTAATCTATGTTTGTCCTCCTGTATACTCTATTGGTTTTGAGACAGGGTCTCACTATGTAGTAAGAGCCACACTTGAACTTGCTATACAGCCCAGGCTGGCCTTGAAATTGTGATCCTCCTGCCTCTGCCTCTTGAGCGCTGCTATTATAGGCTCGTGTCATGTGCATACTTTAGGTAACTTAAAATGTCTAAATCAATGTAAATGCTGTGTAAATATCTGTCATGCAATATTCTTTAGGGAATTCTATAAGAAAAAACATTCATGTTCAGTACAAATTTCTACTCTAATATTTTCGATCTGGTTGGTTGAATCCATGGATGCAGAACCTAGCGATAAGGAAGTGACTGGATTCAGGTCTGCATTTTTTTTTTTTTTTGTGGTACAGGGGATCAAACTCATGACCTTGCACTTGCCAGGCAGGCGCTTATGCCACTGAGCTAATCCCTAGCCCCAGGTCTGCGTCTTTAGACTGTTGCTTGCTCTGTCCATTAGGACCATCAGGATTACTTCCCTTGCAGCCCATCTGCTGTCTGCTAACTTGCTCCAAAACTAAGGAGCCATATGTTCCATGGTGGCTGTGCGAGCTCATCTATCCGCACCGGGCAGACGCCCTCATCTGGGGCCCATCTGCTTGCTGTGTGGGCTAGGCCATGATTTGTGAAGGTAGATGAACAAGATTCACCAACCCCCCCGATACCTTTTTGATGTATTTTCATCCTCATAAAAAATATAAATTGGCCTTTATGAATTTTCTTCCATTTATGGAGAGGATAATTAAGGTCTAAAGAGCAGCAAGTCCTTATGCCAAGTCAGAAGTCCTAATTCTTATTTGTAGACCAACATGAACTTGACCCTGATAGAAAGAAAAGCAGCCTTGTTTATGCTTCTGTCCTTTCACGGAACCCCCAAATGCTGCTGCCCTCATCCCCAGTCCTTTCCTGGTTTTCACAACATTGTTTGCTTTTGTTCTTCATTTGATTGAGTCTCTGCCACACCCTTGTGACTCAGCCCACCAGACCTGGGAAGACTGTGACCTTTGTCTTCTGGCCCCTTTCCTCTTCTAGGAGCACCTGTCTGTCGAAGATTTTACTAAGGCTTTGGGAATGACTCCAGTTGCCTTCTCCGCTCTGCCTCGATGGAAGCAACAAAACCTCAAGAAAGAAAAGGGACTATTTTAAGAAGCAAGAGTAGTTGTGGTTGTAAAGAGGCACCCTACCCTGCTTTCGAGGTTTTATTACTGGTTTTAGTCCTCTGCCAACTGAAGAGAACATTCCCAGCTACCCCTGTGAGGAGACAGTGTGGAGCAATGCCACTTTTATTTAGTAATCTATCCTCCCCTTCAGAAAGATGCCGCCTCCCCAGGGAGCCTGTGACCCGGAGGGGCTGGGTTTTTCATCTCCTGGACCACTGCATCATTTGTAGCCACCCTGCTCTAGAGCCTTCCCTCCTTAGAAGGGCAGCCCAGCACTCCCACATGAGAGTTCGAGGCACTGCCCCGGTTTTTCTTATCTACAGCAGGTGGGCGGGAGCACTGTGCGGTTTCACATCTTTCCCACAGTACTGGCCTCTGCATTTCACTTGTGCTTTCCTCATTACCTTTCTCAGGTGCTAAGTTAAAGAGGGCCCTTCCTCTGGAGAGCTGAGTGGCCTAGATTACTTCTGGGTTACGCGGTACTCACTGAACAGTACTTAGTGAGAACAGCACATGCACTGGCCCTAGGCCTGAAGCAAAGCGTGAAATGCAGTGCTCAAGGTTTCTCAGCCCCTACCCCACTCTAACAAGGCAGCGGCGGTGTTACCCAGAAGCCTCTGTGGCGCTTCCCAGGCTCCTGAGGAGAGAACCATAGCAACTCAGTGGTGACAAATACCAGGCGCTGCATGGGAGCCCAAGCCGGCGGCTGACGGCAGTGGCACCCACAGCTTCACACTGATTTCGAGAGTGTCCGCACGAGTGTGTCCTTGCTAGAAGTAACAGGCCAATGGCAGGTTAATAAAGGCTTTAATTTCACACCAAAAAACTCTGTATAATTTAAAAAGGAAACGAAAGGAAAAACTTTGAAGGATCCAGAGGAACAGTTCTGCTAAAACACAGATAAAAGTGCCGCTCCATATAAAATAACAGCAAAAATCAGAAAAAGTTACTATAAACACAAAGGAAAAAAAATGAAACAAAAACACACCTCACAACTGATGTGGCCAAAGCTGCTAACAAGCCCCGGAGTGACTCATTAGGCCAAACGCAGAAACCTCACTTCTGCTTCTCTCCCCCAAGGAAGCTGACAGAAACGTGGGATGCCATGGAAGCTGAGGTGGGAGGAGGTGCTGAGGGAGGCGACTCTGGGGACAGGAGGTTTGCACAGTCAGGCGTGGGCTCCCTTTGAGCTGTTTCTGAAACAGACCACTTTGGCTGACTGCTCTTCTTTGTTCTGGCATCACCTAATAACCTTGAATTCTGACCCCCCCCACCCTGTTCCTATGCCAGTGGGCACACCTACACTTTGAACCTCTATGCTCAGTCCAATGTCACTAAAATCAAATGCCTTTTTTGGAGACAACGTCTTGCTATGTAGTTCAGGCTGGCCTGGCACTACATAGTCCAGGTTGGCCTCAAACTCACAGCAAATCTGCCTCTGCTTCCCAGATGTGTGCCACCACGCCTGGCCACTAAATGCTTAATTCATATAGGGACACTACTTAAAACTTCAAAACCTCAAACACACTGCATACATGGAAAAGAAACAGTTTACTAATTGTGTATAAATACAAGGAAAGAGAGTGCCTGAAGCTTAGTGGTCAAAGCATGCCATAAAGGAATCAATGATTGTGGTGAAACACAGAAAATAATCCTGCCACAAAACTCTCAAGGCTTACCAAACTAGTTTTCCAATAAAATATATTTTTCCAGATGTTACTAAGATGTATCCATAGGGACAAAAGAATCTTGAAGTAATGCATCAGAAGGATACAGGGCAGAGATCTGTTAAATTTCTGTACACACTTGCAAGAGACAGTTACCAGATGGATATAAAGCAAGATGGGGAGGAAGTCAATGTCCACCTTATCAGGACACTTAGGAGACATCCATGTGTTCCCCAGATTTAAAGCAGAAATCCACCTCCAGAGTCAATGAAATCAAACAGGAAGAAAGGCTGGGAAACCAAGGTTCTCAGCTATAATCATTTTCAGAGGACTAAGAAGAGAGTGGGTAACATTGTATTTGTTTCAATATACCCTCTTCAGATCACAAATCAGTTTTTCTTTCCCTCTTTAACTGCAACATGGGAGAATAAATTTACAGATTTTTGTTTTTGTAGAGGTTTTAAATCATAAAAGCTTCTCAGATGATTTCGTACTCAAAGAGAAAAAGATGCGTGTAGTTTAATATGTGCACCTGGAACTAATGAACTGATTTGTAGTATAACTACCTATTTTCTAAAATGTAAACACATTTACACTTGTTATATTTGCTGCTGAGCTATTTAAGTTATTAACAGAGCACAGCAAGTAAACAGCTTTGGAATCAAAAATATAAATAGAAGATCAACTCGTGGATTTGCTCATTTTATTTTGGTGAGATAAAACCTGTGAGTGCACATACATATAAATATTTTTCTATAGAAGTTATCTTCTCACAGGCCTACAGCCTTGGCTATTAAAACGGCAACATCTGTCTACATGTAACTTTCTAACTCTATAATATTAGGGGACAGAAATCAACAAGTTTGAATTTATTATTTTATTTTTCTCTTGCAGAAACTTCAACTAAGATCAAAAGGTTGTGTCCAAAACTAATTGCTATCACATTCCAATTCAAAGACATTTAAAGTAATGTACCACATATTTGGTATGTTCAGTAGGTTCATTATTGTGCAGAATTCCTGGAACTGTAGAACCCTCTGTTCCCATCTAATTTGTCCCCTCCTGGCCCCAACCTGCTAACTGACCCAAGCCCCAAATATGGGCAAAATGATCACACTGTGCAAAAAAAAAAAAAAAAAAAAAATATATATATATATTATCTATTTATAATTTAAAAATATATACAGTCAGCTCAAAAAAAGAAAAACAACCCCCCAACCCAACCCCTATCAATATAGTCCAGCTGAAATCTCCACTTACAGTAGAGTAAGCTAAAGGAGGAAAGGAAAGGAAGATTTACAAGGCCACAACGAAGGACAGAGAATAAAATTCAAGTCCCAAATTTGCGAGGAGGAACACTGAGGTAACTCATATATTCTAGTAATCTATTTTCAACAAGTCCTGCCCAAGACATAAAGGTCAAACCAAATCATACTTCTTGCCAAGTGTCCTTCCAAGCTATACACACATGGGAGCCACAAAAGCAACTTCACTGAGCTGCTTTTGAGCCAACCTCACCTTACCGTGTTACTTTGCTTTTCTATCTTAACGCACACCTCACTTCACACTGTTCACCATCATTTTTAACAGCTCAGAGCTCTCAAATGCAGGCAGGGAACAGAGTAACTAAAAGAATTTAATCAGCACTGCACTTATTTACGAGAAAAAGTTATTTGAAGACAAGGGTCCTGGAAGATAACAAACATTTAAAAAAAAACTTAAAAAAAATAAAACAATTATTTTCCTCTGCTTTGAACTACTCTGCTGCATAACTACCACTGTACCATTCTGGAACACTCACTATGGTCATGTGTGCTGGTAGATGGCAGAAGGCAAAGCATTTATCAGTAGTTAAGCAAAAGTGCTGAGGCCATTTACAACACAAAGACCCAAAACTCGAGGTGACCTTGTTTCGGAGGGGGTGCTGGCTCGCTCTGAAGGCAGCCTGCCAGAAAACATGCTCATCTTTTGTGGTGAGTCTTAACATGTTTTCTCCCTCTAAAAACCTGATGTGTTTTGTCCCTACCTTAGAATTGTAGAATAATTCCCTTGTCTGTAATAAAAGCAAGAAAAAACGAAAGAAAATGAAGCTTTCATCTTGCTATATATATATCTCTGTGTGACCCTGACCCCTGGGCTCACAGAACTCTGCCCTCTCGCCCACCCTTCCTCAGGCATTTCGGCCCAGGGATTTAGGCAGCACTCGATCCTGCATCCCCACTTAGCCTCAACTCACAGCACCAAGAAAGACGACCATTATCGTGCACCTATGTATTTGCTAGTTCTGGGGATTACCCAAACCAGTCGTTTTAATTCTCACCCTGTTTTAAGGGTACATCTGGAGAGTAAATAATTAAATGCTCAAGTTTTTTCCCACAGCTCATGTCCTTCATTTCACATGTGCAGCAGGATTCTGGCTTTAGTGGTCCAGGGTTGGAGCTCTAATACAGCAGACACCTCCTGACTGCTCGCTCTGCTGGGGAGGCAGACACCAGTGTTTTTCCTTCTCCCTAAGCATCCTACATAGTAGGGTCATGCCTTACAGAATGATACAGAAGAAAACTAAGGTTCTAACTTCACCATCACAATAATAGAGATGAACAGGATGAACAAAGTGTGTGAAAGAATCTCTTCAGCGAAAAATGTGAGGTGTACAATGAACACCAGAGATAGGACTGTAACACATCCCAAAGCACCAACAATTCGTTTCTTGGGAATCCACTTAAACAGCACAGGCATGACAGATTTGTGAAACTTAATACAAGCTTGTCAGACAACAGAAATGCCTCTTGCAAGGAGGACAAACTGTCATTAGTGTAACATGGAGGGCTGGCTTTCCAGTGAATTTTACTCCTAAGAAACACAAAGGACAGGTTTAAATGAAGCTCCTCAAGGAACATAAAAACAAATAGCCAACTGATTTCTGTATCTTCACACATTTTTTAGGTGGACTCTGACACTTTTATTTCTTCTCCAAACTTCCTTGCTGTTGGATTTTTCTTTTTTGAGACGGTCTCACTATGTAGCCCAGGCTGGCCTCAAAATCACAGCGATCCTCCTTCCTCAGCCTCCCGAGTGCTGGGATTGTAGTCGTGCAATGCCACGCCTGGTTTGCAGTTAGTTTTGTACAGGCATACTCCTGTAGTTCACCCCATCTCCTTAAGGCCCCATTCACCCTGCATGTATATGTACACACATATATGTATGTATTTACAACATGTACTGCTAAGACAAAACGAAGTACCACTCTTGTAGGGGAAAAAGAGGGTCATCAGCTACAGATGAGACCAAGGTGTCCATAACATAGCACGGAGTATTCCACATAACTGCAAATTTTGTCTTTTGGTTTGGCCCTGAGCTGTTTGTTTGTTGCTCCCGCATCAAGTAGAATTCCAAATTCCCTTGGGCAGAGGAAAGGTGACATTAGCGGCAGTGAGAGAGAAAATGCAGTGCGCACTGCCAACCCAGGAGATTTCCTCACGAGGTTGAACGGGCAGTCTTCCCTGTTTCCATGTTAAGTGCCTGAGAGTTCTTTTCTGTTTCTAGCAGCTCATCAAAGATCTCCCTTAAAATAAAACAAAAAATAGAACAGGAAGGTCAGTGAATAGAACCAAAGCACAGACAGAAGAAAAAAGCAAGAGGAAAGGGATACTGATTAAGCCCACACAATTTCACTTGGTGCCTACATTTTACTAAGTACGTACCTCACTTCGTCCATCACCATTTTAAAGCCCTGGATAGTAATTTTTGAGAATGAAGTGAACTGGCAATAAAAATGCTATACAGCCAGGCACAGTGGTGCATGCCTGTTATCCCAGTACTCGGGATGCTGAGGCAGCAGTGCTGTGACTGCAAGGTCAGCTTGCACTGCATAGCAACCCCGTCTCGAAAAAAAAAAACAAAAAAAAACACAACTAGGGGTGGTGACACGTGCCTGTATCTCAACACATGGGAGGTTGAGGGCTGAGGCATGAGGATCACTATGAACTCAAGGCCAGATTGGGCTACAAAATGGGCTTAAGATCAGCCTGGAGTATATGGCAAGTCTCTGTCTCGAGAAAAAAAAAAAAAAAAAAAGGTTGGGGATTTAGCTCACTGTATAAGCGCTTCCTTGCAAGCACGAGGTTGTGAGTTTGATCCCCAGTACAAAAAAAAAAAAAAAAAAAGTACAAGGCCATAAAAGTTTATGATAGAGCATCTTTTATCATAAAACAGTATTAAATTCTGCACTTACATAATATTGTGCAATGAATAGGCTTCTTTTTGTGTGTTCAATGAACAGTTAATGTGAGTTGAGAGAGAAAATCTTCTAGGCTTACACGGAAATATCAAGTGATAGAACCTTAAGCAAAAATAATAAAACCAAAAACTGTCAACTAATCAAGTAATGTGGGAACATTTTATTCTTGAAGAAGAATTGAGGTAACTTTTAGTCAGTTCCTTGGTAGCAGGTTTCTTACTTGTGCATATAAAAGAAGATATAACCACTCCGATCTCGGTCAGTCTGCACCGCAGTCTCTTGGATTTTAGATACTTCCAGGTCATTGTAAGTAAACCACGCCTGCTTCTTAATGTCATACACATCACTAATGTAGTGACCTGCAATAAGCATTACATCTGTTAACACACTTCACATTGGAAGCGATCAAGGAAAAGCTTTTAGTTTTTCTTGATGCATTCAGCTTATACCTCACAAAACCAAGCAAAGAACATAGAAGAGGGGCAAATGACAATGGCCATTTACCTGAGGAAGAGGTGCTGCCAATGTGACTGACCACACTGATGAGCCGGTAGGAATGAGGGAGAGTCCCTGTCTGCAAAACAGAAGTGGGTATGACTTCTCATTTGAATGCAAGAAAAGACTGGATTTGAATTTATTATCAAAGCTGACATAGCTAAGCCTCAGTGTGGGTGTATTTATTTATTTAGAGCAAAACAGGGTAATGTTTATTGAGGGATATAAGAGAAAAATAGGAGAAATAAAGGGAGAGGAGAGGAAGAAAAAACAGAGAAGATAATTCCTTTATGTAGAACAGGCTGCTGGTTTAGTCAGACTCAAAAATGAAATCTGGTTGTTAGTTTTGTTTTAAGAATTCACTTTCAACTAAGAATTTATCTTAATGAAATAATTAAAAAGAAGAAGCTATGTACCAAATTATTCACACAGCATTATCTATAATAATGAAAAATTGGGTCTAATAATATACCCAATAATAGTTGACGGGCTGATGGAATATCAATTCCATCAATATTATTAAGTTAAAATAATAAAAAAATTACTCTGCCAGACATGGAGGGGCATGCCTGAACTACAGAGTGAAACCCTGTCTCAAAAAACCAAAAAATAAAAAATTCCTGCCATGTGGTGGCTTATGTCTATAATCCTAGCACTCGGGAAGTTGAGGCAGGAGAATCATTGTGAGGTCAAGGCCAGCCTGAACTGTATAGCAGAACCCTGTCTCAAAAAGACCAAAACAAAACACCTATGCTGACATTAAAGTATTGGACAACAAAATGAAAAAAGTTGTGAGTGTTCACATTTTCTATGTTTCAAATGTTAGTTCTTGTAAAAATGAAAACTGTTATTCATGTGCTGCAGAAGTCCTGGGAGATAAAAATATGTGATGGAATATAGCTATGTGTAAATCACGTTGTTCAAATGTTCATAAATTCTGATGCAATAAATTTTTTCTGGAGATTTAAAGAAAATCTAAAATATAGAAAATACATTATTATGAAAGATTAGAAGTTTAAATATTAGTTTAAATGTTAGTTAAAAATAAATAGCACATTCATGTGAGTACAGAGTATAACCAACAAGCAGGATAAAAACTTTTAAGTTATATATACTATGACATTTTTAAGCACACACAGAGTTGGGAATTACAAAAAATATATCTCAACAGCTGTGTCACCACACCTGGCCTAGGACAGTGGAATTCTGAGTAAAATCTGTAGGAAGCCAGGTGTGGTCACACTCCCCTGTAATCCCAGCACTTGAGAGGCTGAAGCAGGAAAAGCACGACTACGAGTTCAAAACCAGCCTGGATTGCAAAGTGAGACCCTGTCTCAAAAACACTACCACCACAGGGGTGGGCGTGGTGACGCATGTCTATAATCCCAGCACTGGAGAGGCTGCGACAGCAGGATCACTGTGATTTTGAGGCCAGCCTCGGATAGAACGTGAGTTCAAGGTCAGTGTGAGCTGTATAGTAAAACCCTGTCTCAAAAACAAAACAAAACCCAAAAAATTATTTAAGGAAAGAGAAGGGTAAAACAAGGACTAAAGTGTGCTCATCACATAAAAAGTTTTCACTGTTTAATTATACAGAGCATAGAGATGCATACTTGATGGAACTAAAGGTAGTTTATCATGCACTGTCTTTACTCATATGCAAACTCAGGACACAGGATGGTCAGGACATGTTTCTATTTTGTTCTGAATCTTATAGGTAGAAAATAAAAAGTAAAGGAGAAGAGACAATGAAGACTGCTTGACAGCTGTTCAGAGGGCAGACATGAACCTTTGGTGGACAGTAGCCAAGCTCTTAGCTAGAAATAATACTGATGACCTGACCAGTTCTGCTCAGGGATAAAATATTACCTCTGCATTTCTTTTCAGTTCCTCAGCTTCAGCTTCTGTGTATTCCATATCAAAAATGTCCTCATTTCCAGAATCCTCATCTGAGCCCAATGCATCCAGAAAAGAGTTGTTAAACTCTGAAGAAAGAAAGATGAAATCTTGTAAGAGATGTGAGTAGGAAGATAAAGTAGCTTGAGGTACACATTTTATCACCCTAAGAAAACATGAAACATTATCACAATTCAAATCACTCAGTTCACTCTGGGGAATAACTACAGACATGGAACAAGTTAAAAAACAGCTCTCTTTTCTTTTACACATATTTACATGACAAAGGGGTATAACCCTCATGAGAAAGGAATAAAACTAGAAAAGAATATATAATTTAACAGATAATCCTAGTTCACCAAATTCTGTATCATAAAAATAGTACATAAATATGAAGTACTGGTGAAATTTCAGGTGGGTGCCACCTTGTCCAGTACTATGCCCCTTTTAAGCAAACTATTAGATGTTTTTCATCAAAATACAAGCATACAAGCTGGGCATGGTGGCTCATGCCTGTAATCCCAGCATTTGGGAGGCTGAGGCAGGAGGATCGTTGCAAGTTTGAGACCAGCCTGGGTTACAAAGTGAGCTCAAGACCAGCCTGAACTGCATAGCGAAAACCTGTCTCAAAAAGACAACAAACAAACAAACAAACAAACAAGCCCAAGCATACAAGGAAAGAGGAGGAATGAGATCCAGGAAACAAGAGATTCATATAAAGGAGAGTCTGGAGGAATCCTCGGGAGAAGGCAGGAGACCCGGGGTAGATGGACGCAGAGGACTATCAGGCCAGCCTGGAGCACCGTGACTGCAGACAGCCACCCTGTCACCAGCCCACTACCTTTCACCCTGAAGACAGAATGCTTGCTTGCACCTAGCTTGGATCCTTAGTTGTGACTGTTTCAACAACATGCCTGTGGGGTTCTCAGTCTTTCCTTCATCCCCTGTGGACGAGGTCAGCCAGGGACCCATGACTCACACTGTTGAAGTGAGAGCTGGTGAACGGCCATAGTGGAGTTAGAAACACACAAAGGGAAGCCACAGCCCCATCTCTGTGACAACGTATCTCTGTGGCCTCCCAGAACCTGCCCACATGTTAGCTCTGCCCAATGCCAGGACCATGTGAACCTAATGCTACTCTCACCACTCACTCACCACTCTGCCCACTGACTTCCCCAGAGCGAGCTTTTGGAAATTCAAAGAAAGCTGAAGCCACACCCTGTTCTCCTAGGAGTCCTACCCGTGGTGGTATTAGTCATTCAATGGACAGGCGACGCTTGGGCCGTGGCACTGGGCCACATCCCCAGCACTTTTTTATTTTTAATTTGCTCTCAGTAAGTCACTAAGTTGCCCAGGTTGTGCTCAAACCTGTGGTCTTCCTGTCAGTCTCCCAGAATGCTGCAATTACAGATATGTGCACCACTAGTCCCTGCACTGTTTGTTTTCAAATTGTTCAGGCACATGGATACAGATACTAAAACCATAAAAAAGAGCAGGTGAATACAGATGTTAAGAACAGTGGCTTTCTCTCAGAGGAACAGAGAAGAAAAGACACACAAATAACTGTTTTTGAGAAAGGGTATTGCTGTTGTAGTTCAGGCTAGCCTCAAACACAGGATTCTCCTGCCTCAACCGCCTCAGTAAAAGGATTATAGGTGTGTGCCACCATGGCTTGCTACGGGTAACTTCTAAGGTTCTACTTCTGCATCTAGAAGTTTAAATTTGTTATTGTTTAAAAACGTTTTATATACTCATCTATGTGTACTCATTTTACCATTTAAAAATTTAATTAAAATAATCTCCATACCTTGAAGACTCAACTCTGTAGCTCTTTTGAGGTCATCATCTTCTTTCTGTTCCCAGGCCTCCTAAAGAGACAAGAACAAAATAAAGGTATTTAAAGAGGTATTAGAATATTTGATGAGACTATTTAATGAAAAGTTTATGATTCTTTTACTCAGCCTCCCAGAGTACTGGGATCACAAGCATGTGCCATTATGGGGGCTTGACCTTCTTTGTTTTTGGTGCTTGGGATGTTTTTTGTTTTTGAGACAGAGTCTTGCTATGATGTAATATGATTATGATGTAATTTCCTTTTTTTTTTTTTGGTCTTTTTGAGACAGGGTCTCTCTATGCAGTTTGGGCAGCCTTGAGCTCACTTTGTAGCTCAGGCTGGTCTCGAACTCACAACGATCTTCCTGCCTCAGCCTCTTGAGTGCTGGGTTTACAGGTGTGAGCCACCATGCACAGCTGTAATTTCCTTTCTTATTCACATAAAATGCCTGAGCCAGGCAGGGACGGTGGTGCATGCTGATAATCCCAGCCCTCTGGGAGGCTGGGGAAAGAGGATTAAAGTTTGAGCACAGTATGAGAATTTTAGCAAGACCTTTCACCCTACCTGCCCTCATCAAAAGCACTGGGGATTCAGCTCAGTGCAAAGCCTTACTCCAAAAAAAGTCCCACACTCAGCCTGACACATAGTAAACACATAGCAAACTGTTGTCTTCCTTTCCCAGATTTATATCACGTGCAAATTTATATGTACAAATTTCCATGGCATAAATATATATGTTTTTTGAGACAGAGCCTCACTATGTTGTTTTTAGGCTGCCCTTGAACTCACTATGGAGCCCAAGCTGGCCTCAAACTTGCCTGATCCTCCTGCCTCAGCTTTCCAAGTGCTGGGATTATACTTGGCTCCACGTACAAATATTCCCACTGTAGCCAATGTCAAGCTACCTACATGACACTGAGTGTAGAACTGGGAAGAGAAATACACAATGAGATCTTCTGAGCTGATAATGAACCATCTCTAGCGCACTGCTTATCCTGTCTGTGACAGAAAGGTGAAAACTTTCTTCAAGATAGTATTCATACCTGTTTTTATTCTTGTTAAAGAAACTACATACATAGTAGATGCTTGGTAGCAATTCTAAATGAATGCTAATGACTTACTTTTCTAATGTATCTGGGATTCTCAAAGTATAGCACCTGCTGAACTTGAGGTTGTATTGTAGCTCAAATGGCGGAATGCTTGCCTCTAGTGCTCATGCCTAGTTAACAGTATGAATCTAACCCCTGGGTTTGATCTCCAGAAGTAATTAGTTAAATAAATAAAACCAACCTTTAATAGCTCCTGCAAATGACTCAAGCTAGATGACTAATAAAATGGAATAAGAAAATACTGACAAAATTTCTCTTTTCTTTGAAGATAATTTACAAATAATGCATGATTAAATAAAAATATAATTTTACCTGAGTATATTTTATACTTTAAAATTTTGGTTATTAATAGAATGATGTAGATATACCAAACCAGACACTCTCATCTTCCTTTCTTTCCTCTGGTTTTTGCGACAGGGTCTTGCTATGTAGTTCAGGCTGGCCTTGAACTCATTATGTAGCCCCAGCTGGCCCTAGACTTTTAGTGATCTTCCTGTCTCAGCCTCCCAACTGTTGGAATTGCAGGTGTGTACCACCATGCCCGGCTAGGCTTCTTTTAGCTGAGCTAGTTGATAGAAAACATAAGATGTATGTCTCTCCTCTACAAAAATGGAGAATACTAAAGTCTTTCTTTTTCTGTACTGTAAATAACTCTTGCTAAGAAATTACCCCTTGATCTTTGTCTCAGAAGGAGTATTTCTAGGAGGTTAAGGATGGAGTTCAGTGGTGGAGCATCCCTGGGTTCAATCCCCAGTAATGGAAGAAAAAAAATCCAGATTAAAGGCAAAGGAGAGAAATCCAAATGCCCAGACATCACAGTAGAATTTCTAAGGGGCAGAATAATCCAGATATTTTCATTATACCACTAGTATAAATTTTTTTTTTAACCTGAATCTGTAAGCATTAGAGCTATGCATTCATTCTAGGTAATCTTGATAAGTTTTTACTAATATGCCTCAGAATGAATGGGATTAGACAACCATGAAAACACCACCTACAGCATAAATCAAGTATTGTGGTGGTGCAAAGGTACAAATCCACTCACATGAAGATGTAAAAACTGGATATCA
Source organism: Hydrochoerus hydrochaeris (assembly GCA_004027455.1). Lineage (NCBI taxonomy): Eukaryota > Metazoa > Chordata > Mammalia > Rodentia > Hydrochaeridae > Hydrochoerus > Hydrochoerus hydrochaeris. The sequence goes on along the minus strand of PVLA01000087.1, from coordinate 181,895 downwards.
GACTCATCAGTGGATCCAGAGCACAACAGCAAGCAAAAAACAAACCACCAAACACCAAACAAAACAAACAGATTACTACAGAGAAAGAGCAAATAAATGTACTATTACCAAAATTTGATAATTCTAGATACCATTTCTGATGACTTTGTCCCAATAATTCACAGGAACAAAGATGGTGAGGAAATGACCAAAGCCAATATATTCCCTTAAAATATGAATGATAAAACTACAGTGGTCCACTAGCCATGTCTAAAGCTTGCAAAAGAAGTCCCCCATGTCCCATTTTGCTTTAGCATGTGATGAGCTACAGAGTATAGTATGAAATGTAACTAAAACACATTTTGTTGTATTTAGATTTTCAAAACAAGAAAATCTGGGCTGGGGATTTAGCTCAGCAGCATAAGTGCTTGCAAGGCAAGCACGCAGTCAGAGTTCGATCCCTGGTACCAAAAAAAAAAA
>PVLA01000087.1:0-181336 GCA_004027455.1 Hydrochoerus hydrochaeris | reverse complement strand
AAAACACAAGCAAACTAAAAAAACCCCCAACCTTACTGTGTGTAAATCATCTAGAATGATGCCTGACAAATAATAAATGCTTAACAAATCCCATTTATTGTTATACTATTTCTTGGGAAAGCCATAAAGAGAAAAGAGCACCAGCAAATCTCTTACTTGCAGCTGGGCATGGTGGGCACATTGTAATTCCAGCACTCTGGAGGAGATAGTTGCAAGTTGAGACCAGTCTGGTTACAAAGTGAGCTCTAGGTCACTGAACTGCATTAGCGAGACCCTGTCTCAAAAAGACAAAACAAAACAACAAAAAAACTCCAAAACCTTCTTACTTGCTCCTGCAGGCTCTGGGCCAGTGCTTGTTGAAGCTCTTGTTCTTCCCTCTCACGCTCCATATCGTACTGTTGGAGCCAATCAATCTCTCCCTGAGATCCTTCTGGAGTTTTGTTTTCTTTATTCTCATCACAGTCTTTTGTTATCTCAGTAAAACTGGCAGGATCTGAGGAAAGAAAATGTAATATTATTTTGGAAATTTGTCTCTCATAAATTGAAATTGCAGGACTAGAGTGATATCTGCTATTGAGAGTAACTTACCATAACCCCATCTAAGGGTGGGTACATACAATTTCATCTTACTACATCTACATCGTGGTTTCCCAACCCAAGCACTACTGACAATTGAGGTGGGACAGTGGTTTTTCAGGGTGGGGACAGGGGTCTGTCCAACTGCAGAAGAGTAGAATTTCAGCAGCATCCCTGCTCTCTTCCTCCTAGATGCCATTAGCACTCATCTTCTCCAGCTGTGACAACCAAAGATGAAAGACACTGACACATGGTCCTCTAAAGGAGGTTGGTTGAGAACCATTAATGTATGGCAATGGTCTGAAACATGAACATATCATCAGGAGGACACTGTGATTAAGGATGGGGAGGAACACCTGGAATACTCAAGAGGTCAGTGTTACATGACCAGGTTCTAGAAATAGAGTATTACTAGAGTAAATGAAGTGTGAAGCTACAATGCTTAAACTGTTATTGGGATTTCCCCCACTTACTACATTGTTATGTCATAAGAGTGTTTATTTTCACATTAGTAAACTAACGAGGGCTGGCAATGTGTCTCAGTGGTACAGCACGTGCTTAACATGCATGAGGCCCTGAGGTTCAATCCTCAGCACCCCTCAATGCCTATAAAATCAAACGAATAAGTCTCGCATATATTCTAAATCAAAACAGCTAAGTAGAAAATAATAAATGCTATAGAAAGCTATCACAGTACATATGTTTAAAATCATCCAGGGAGGTGAGAAAAAGACTTCATTTCTTTTTTGTTTTTGTTCCTTCTCAATCTCTAGGCTATGGCCAGCTGGAAAAAGTAAAAACTCTCACTGGGTTAAGGCAAGTCACATAAAAAGAATTTAGTCAGTGATAATTATCTTTATACATTCATTTTATGAAACTGCTTGTAAGTTAGTATATATGCTCTGTAATTGTCCTAATCCTGCATTTCATATGGCTCGCTTGCTTTTATCCTTGCTCTCGCTCTCTTTGGAGGCAGGGTTTCACTAAGCAGCACGAGCTGGGCTTCTTAAACACATCCGCTTGCCCCAGCCTCCCAGTGTGCTGGGAATTACACGTGTGGGCCTCCACACCCACTAAACAGATGCTTTGTTTTACTGCACAGGTAACTCTGAAGCTTACAGTATTTTAATGTTTTTTTGTTTTTGTCTTTCTTGAGACAAGTTCTTGCTATACAGTTCACACTGGCCTTGAGTTCACTTTGTAGGCCAAGCTGGTCTGGAACTTGCAACTATCCTCCTGCCTCTGCCTCCTGAGTGCTGCAATCACAGGGGTCCGTCACCAGGCATTTTGGTTTTATGCTCAAAACCACAGCTAGTTATTCTGAATTGTACTGAATTGCTGAGTGAATATCTATTAGAAGAGAAGATAATAATGAATTTACTGGGTGGGCAAGGGTCCATGGCATTACTGGGAACCGAACCCATGGCTCTGTTCATGCTAGGCAAGTGTTCTATCACTTGGCTATATATCCCCAGTCACTTTTTAAACAAGTTTTATTTTAGACAGGTTCTTTAAAAGTTGCCCAGGCTAGTCTCAAATTTGCAATCCTCCTGGTGAGAATCCTCCTGCCCATAGAAGCTGGGACAACAGGTTAAAGTAACATTCTTACGCTGAATGCATCATTTACCGCTTCCCCAGCTGAACTGAAGCCTCTCCTTTTCCTGTGTCTTTAACTTCAGTGAAGGAGATGACTGTCCACAGTTGTTTATTTTTTGGGGAAGATGGAAACCTGAGGATCATTTTTTTCTTTCTTTTTGTGCTTTCTGTTATTGGGTGACTGAACCTAGGGCCTTTGCAGTGAGCTATATCCCTAGTCCTTTTTAATTCTGAGACAGGGTCTTTTTTTTTCTTTCTGAGACAGGGTCTTGCTATAGTGTAGTGTAGTGTAGGCTGGCCCTGAACTCACTAATGTAGGCCAGGCTGGTCTTAACTCATGGCAATCCTCCTGCCTCAACTTCCTGAGTACTGGGATTACACATGTGTGGCACCATGCCCGGTTTGAGTCAGAATTTTGCTAGAGCTGTGCATGGTGGCTCACGCCTGTAATCCCAGCACTCAGGAGGCTGAGGCAGGAGGATCATTGCGAGTTGGAGCCCAGCCTGGCCTAAAAAGTGTGCTCAAGGCCAGCCTGAACTGCATAGAGACCCTGTCTCAACAAGACAAAAACAAAACAACAACAACAAAAAAAAAACTTGCTAATTTGCCCAGGCTGGACTTGAACCTGTAATCTTTCTGCTTCCCAGAGTACAGGGATTAGAGCTGTGTGTCACCACACTTAGTTTCTAAGGATCACTTTTGTTTCTCATGCTCATCTTCCCCCTCACCTCAGGTAAAGCATTATTCCCTAATTAAATCTTGAATTCATCAACTTTTACTTCTAAGTCAAAAACCTTGACTTACAGGACCATTAACTTTTGATCTGGACTTTGTATTAACTTGCTATCAGATCTTACAAAATTACCCTGGCTGGGATGGTCCTTAGTTGGTAGCATGTTTGCTTATATAAGAGGTCTTAGGTTTGATTCACAGCACTACAAAACAAAAAATCAAAACTAAAAAAAGAAGAAGGAGTATCTTTGGGTTTCAGTTACACTAAGGTGTATGGAATGGGGAGGGTAAAGAAATGGTTAATGTAATAATGGCCTATATCTAACTGGGGAAGGTGGAGCTTAAGAAGAGAATCTATTAGAAAACAAGAACATAAAGTACTTTTAAACAAGTGTGTTCTCCCTAAAGCTTGTGGAGGTTTTTTGGTTTTTTTTTTTTGGGTGGGTGGGGGATATTTATTTTTACAAATTTTTTTTACAAATCCATTTTATTTCAAGGATTTTAAAGAAAAGAAAGAAGGAAGAGGAAGAAAAGGAAGAGGAGGAAGAGGAGGTGGAGGATGAGGAAGAGGAAGAGAAAAAGAAGAAAGAAAACAAAATTTCAATTGGGGGCAACAATGGTACATACACTGTGCATTGTCATTCCCAAATCATTCACCCAGAGCATAGGACATCTGCATTCAATTGTCCAAACATTGCCAAGCTGGTAGATTTTTAAAGATCTATGATTAATAGTGATTTTGATAACCTCAAATGCTCTCCTCCATTGGAATAATCAAGAACTATATATGACAATTAAGTTCCTCAGTTCAGTTTAGAGTTGTAGCACTAAGAATTAAAAGAGAAGAAATAAATCAGAGAGAGAAAAAGCACTAATATTGCTGATGATCTAACAGGCAGTGATTATATATTTAGTAAGAGAAAGGGAAAGCATAAATGTTGTCATAAAGACAGAAAAAGCTAGTTCTTGTATTTAAAAAAAAAAATCAGCCTTTGCTTCCAGTTAAATTGAATATATACTTATTCTTATTTTTTTTATTTTTTATTTTTTGGTCTTTTTTGAGACAGGGTCTCACTATGAAGTTCAGGCTGCCCTTGAGCTCACTTTGTGGCCCAGGCTGGTCTCAAACTTGCAATGATTCTTGTGCCTCAGCCTCCTGAGGGTTGGGATTAAAGGAGTGTGACACCACACCTGGCTTATACTTATTCTTATTTTCCTTGCATTTATAAAAGAGCTTAAAATTGAAGAAGCACTGAGTCTGCAAATATAGAAAATAATTTTGTGATATTGAATTATTCTTTACATTTCTAAAATCCCAGGTATGGATTAGTTAGAAGCCACCTGTCACCCTACGGCTTTGGAACACAATTGTTTTAACATACGTTCATTTCATTTAACTTACCTGGCTCTGTGATTGTTCTGGGCTTCTCAGTTTCGACAGGGTCTGAATTTTCAGACATTTCTTGAATATCATCATCTGCAAATCCTGTATCTGGGCTACTGGTTGGTTTATCATCTTCATGACAGAGGGTTGGTGAAGCTTCTCTCTTACTGATCTCTAAGACAGCTGCTAGAAGCTCTTCTTCATTCATTCTGTCAAATCCTGAGTTTTCCAATTCAGACTTATCAGGCTCGATTCTGTGTAATTTTGAGTCCTGAAAAAGAGAGCTACTTGTAGAGGAAACTAGAGTGTGTACAAATACAGTGATCTTTTTTTTTCCTTTCAAGCCTTTATTTTTATTAGTGCATGTTTGCAGCACAGAATGACTGTATTTATCATGGGGAGTTGGTACATATATATAACACATCTTAATTCTTGTAAAATCCACTTTCCCTCCTGCCCTCCATCTCTTGGTCCTTGTTCCACTTGCAAAAGATCTTTCCTATTAATTAAAGTGTGCTGCAAACCACACAGCAGTTGAGGTTCTTGGGGTGAAGGACCATGAGAGGATGAGAAAAGAAGAGACAAAGCAAAGGTCAGGTGAAGCCCTTACTCTCCAGGTGAAGGAAAGAAACTGCCTCATTCAGCAACACGATGTCATGTGGTATTTCTTTGCCTAGCAACCCATTGCTTAGGCTGTCTAGGGTCCTGATGTTTCTTTGACTAAAGCAGCTTTTGCATAGCTTCAACCTCTCCCAACACAAGTGGAAATTTTATCTCCAAAAATTTCTTTGGTCCTTTGGGTTATTTAACAAAAACAAGCAAGCAAAGCTAATTTTTAAAACAATAAATACATAAAAACAACACTTTTGTATTTTGTGGTAGGACTGGAGATTGAACCTTTTGCACCTAGCTACATTCCCAATCTTTAAAAAAATTTTTTTGAGACAGCCTGGGCTCAAACCTATGATTCTTTCTGCCTCCACATCCAAGAGTGCTGGACACTTTCATGCTTGGCTTGATACTTTTCTTGACTATGAGAAGTGTTAAGCACGCACTTTGTAGAAATTTGGGAGATAACACTGCAATTGATAAAGTCACTCAAAATAGATTACTCAGTGTAAGTATTTTTGTCCAGGTACATATGGATTATGTTGTAAATATTCTGTTCATTACACCCACTGTTCCTTTTTTTGGGGGGGGGGTGTAATGGGGATCGAACTCATAACCTCATACTTGCCAGGCAGGCACTGTGCTGCTGAGCAATCTCCCCACTCCCTTACTCTTTTATTTACTTATTTATTTTTTGGTCCCAGGGATCGAACTCAGTATAGTACCTGCTTGCTGGGCAGGTACTATACCGCTGAGCTATATCCCCTATTCCATTTTAAATGTTGGCTGGTCTTAAATGAGATATGCAAAAACTGTATAAGATTATGTAATTTTTTTGCAGGGGTCTTTTTGAGACAGGGTCTCACTATGCAATTCAGGGTGGCCTTGAGCTCACTTTGTAGCCTAGGCTTGTCTCAAACTCAAGATGATCCTCCTGCCTCAGCCTCCTGAGTGCGGGATTGTAGACATGCACCACCATGCCCAGCTAGGATTATGTAAATATTAAAAATTTATATTCTAAATAATATTTATTTCTGGAAGAATTTCTCTTTCTTTTCTTTCTCCTTTTTGAGACAGGGTGTCGCTATGCAGTTTGGGCTGGCCTAGAACTCACTTTGTAGCCCAGGCTGACCTCGAACTTGCAGCAATCCTCCTGCCTCAGCCTCTTGAGTGCTGGGATTACAGGTATGTGCTATTTCTGGAAGAATATCTGAATTTTAATCTTCATTCAAGGTGAGGAACCTCTACTACTAGCTTTCAAGTAAGGTGGGAAACAACTGAGAACACAATATAACTACTATAATTCTACTATATTACCAAAAGAGAAGTTTAAAATAAACAGTAACAAAATATTTTAGGAGTACCTAGAAAAGTATTAATTGCTAAAGTATTAAGGTAGATGATGATGTAGTCAAGTCTTCATACAATATAAATAAATTATTTGGTTGCTCTGTTGATGTAAAATGTTTACTACAGTTACCTTACATAAACAGCTGTTACTAAAATTAGGTAATTATCTGAGGTCTAATATGTAAAAGTAGCTTAGAAGGGTAATAGAAGTTTTACTCACAAGTACATTAATTTCTTAAAAACAGCTGGAGAATTGCTTCTCAGTATTTTAGCTCAATCAAGTGTAGTTAGAGAAAGCACATTCTTTAAAACTAATATCAGGGCTGGAGTGGTGTACCCCTATAACACAGCACTCAGGAGGCTGAGGCAGGAGGATCAACTGAGAGTTTGAAGCCAACCTGGGCAATACTGTGAGTTCAAGGCTAGACTGAACTACATAGTAAGACTCTGTTGAAAAAAACAAAATATGAAATTAGTATGTAGTTGGGTTTATAATCCCAGGATTTAACAGGCTGGATGAAGCGAGAGGTTTGACATGAATGAAGCCAGTCTGAATTACAAAAGGGAGACACTGTCTCAAAAAACCCAAACCCAAACAAACATCTCAGTGGCAAGTATCTGAACAGAGCCACTGAGCTGAAGACCCAGCTTGTGTTATTCCTTCCATCTGCTGATACTAGTTATAAAAGGTATTTTGGTTGGACAGTAAGAGCGTCACAAATCTCTGTCAGGTGCTCTGAGGAAAAATTACTTACTTTCTCCAGGTCTTCCTGTTGCTGTTCATTGCCAGACATTTCGCCAAGTCGCTGGCTAACAGCCACAGAGCGTTTTAGCTCGTCCTCACTGTCTGAATCAATGCACAATAAGGAGCTCTTGGATTTGAAGGTGAATTTCCTGTAATTAAAAAAAAATTCTGATAAACATTTGTGTTTGTTATTCTTTTGAAGTATAAATACCAAACAAAACACTTTTCCATTATGGAAAACTAACAGAAAAAATGGATTTTCAAAACAGATACATTAATCATTACCTTTGACCCACGCCTAAACAGCCATGCTGAATACTGGCAACTCCTATGCTACTATCTTATCATCAATAAACCAATCACATCATATCTTTTTCTTTCAATGATCAGCTCCAATGAAGTTTGCTATTGTTTTTATAAAGTATTGTACTGAATTCATGTAGGCATTGCAATGAATAAATGTTTTTGATGAAAAAAGTGCATGAGAACTACTTTTTGATCTTTTAAATTATGATCCATGCACTTTAAAATAACAGTAACATCCCACTTATTCAATTACCCATAGGTCAGACTTCTGGCAACCTCTGCCGTCCAGAATACAGAGGTGACAAAGTAAGTAAAAAGCCTTCCAAGAAGGCAATTCTAAAGCCCATGCACTGAGAGGGACACTTTCTCACCCAAGAATGATGTATAAAATAGTATAGCAAGTTCATCAAGAAATGAGAGTTAGGAGAAAATCACCATAGAAAAAGACAAAAAAGAAGTAAAGACATTTTCTGTAAAGGCAAACTGAAATAGAGATTCATTTGAGTGTAGTACCAAATGAATACACAGTGCCAATAACCAACACCTATAATGTTTATCTTACATCACTAACATAAATCATATTCACTATATTTAAGATAAGGAATAGTGCAACATTTTAGAAAATTTTTCATTCAAAATGGCTAAAAGTTTTTAAAGATAAATGCTTACAAAGGCAAAACTTCAGTTACATAAAAATTAATTTATGTAGAATAGCAAATACTAGTCTTATTTATACCAGATAAGTAAGGTGTTACTATGTTTTCTCAGTGAGTTGAAAATAAACCGAAGAAAAAGAGATAAACGCCAAAGATCAAGAACTTTCTTGAATGAAGGGTAAAATAAACTCACATGCTACAGTTAAAAAAGAAACATATGTATATAAAATGGAAACATGAAAAATGCAGTTAATTTAAATGTGAAAACTGTAAATAAACATGAGGAGTGATGGTACCAGGAAGCAAGAGGGCACAATGGAAATCAGGAGGACTGCACAGCAGCAGAGATCAAAGAAAAGAGGCAGCAGTCAGTAAGAAGCCCACATGTAGTCTATGGCTGGAAAGCTGGGGTATCACCACGCTCCAGCCTGAACACTTAAACAGCCTCCAGTTACGTGTTCAAAGGGTTCTTAGTAAAACTTAGAAATAGCCAATTAGCCACCTTAATTCCTCATTCCTGATTTAATGCTCACCAAGCAAACCTGAATGTACAAATATATCCAGGTAAATACTTGGGTGAAGATAATGACACCTGGCTATTGGTTTACCAGGGTCAAATGTGACAAAGGACAATGCAATGGCATTATGGTTCATCATTCAGCCTCTTTTAAATTTGATCGGCATGATGGGTCTTCTAGGGCCTAATCATCCTTTACTGAACAACTGTCACAGTCTCATATCAATAGACCCTGGAGAACAGATGACCATGCCAAGATATAATGATGTCTAATGAAACTATCTGTTTCTTGCAACTATAGTGATTTGGTACATAAAGAGTGCATTCCATTATAATTACTTTATTTACAGAAGGCAGCTTGCCTGTAGCAATGAAAAATATTCATCTTGTAAATGCATCACTTGCTCACTTTCTAAGCAGCCAAGTGGTATTGCTCATTTGTATCTTGAGAACGGGCAAGAGTATTCATATCGGTACCATTTCAGATTTCTAGTCATGTTAGTCATCTGGTTTTAATTGCACTGAAAAATAATTAACAGGAGGAAAAGAAAACAGCAGTTCCCAAATGTCATTTTATGATTATCTTAGTCCCCCCAAAGCCCTTAAACAACAAAAATTTCTCTTAAAAGTATTTTAGCACATCCTATTTTTAGAAAAACAAATTTTAAAATCAAATGACAACTGAGTCAATTACAATTTTCTAATCAGGAACTGTGATTCTAGCAAAATCTTAGAAAGGAGGTAAAATTTTTTAAGAAAGCATTTGCTTCCCTCCTAAGATAAAGTCTTGGTCTTAAGCAAAAACCAGAACATTTGCAGAATAGCTGCATTTCCAGTGCATGTGGTTGCAGGGAATCGAGTGTTGTTTTCCTAGCCCATTTCAGAAGCTCTCCTATTCAGTGTCAAAGAATTTAAGCCTCAGACTAGCAAGGGGTTTTGGGATTCCATGCCTATCTTTGTGAGGAAGGGTGCTTTAGACTAAAAGGGGCTATTTTATCTCTTTAATCCTTAAAATTCCTTTTCATTGCTCAATTTTTAGTTTTAGGATGAAATGTTATTTGAAAGAATAATCTGGACTTCTTTTGCTCTGAAGAACTATGTTCTAGGCCATATGGTATTCTTTTTTCTTGGTCCTAGGGATCGAACTCATGATCCTGCGCTTGCCAGGCAGGCACTTGTCACCGAGCTAAATCCCTGGACCCTAGGTTATATGGTATTCTAAATGAGATTAGGAAAATTCTAAAGTATGGATAGTACAGAATAATTATCATGCACAGAGAAGAATAAAGGGGGACAATCTTAGAGATCAGGATAAGCCAAATCTGTAAAAATACAAATTTTGGGTACATAAGAAATATAACTCACTTTGAAGGTGTAGAAGGGCTGGTGATGCAGGAATTCACCATTTGAGAGGCTTTCAATGGTCTAGAACTATCAGAAAATTAGAAAATACAGTGTATATAATGTATACAATTACATTGTTAAACATACATATTTAACTTATAAAATGAATTATTTTGTGCCGCAACTCATACAACTTCTTGAAAAACAAATAATTATAATACTTATAAATTCCTAGGTCAAAGAGGCCAAGAGAGAAAGTGAAATACCACCTCTGGGCTATAATTAAAATAAATAGCTCTGAAAAAAGAAGTCAGGTGTAATGCTTATGAAAAGAGCTACTTGGGGGAGATCACCTTGTCTCAGTTCTTTTAAGCCACAAGACAATAATAGCTCTCATTTACTGAGGACTTACTAGATGTCAAGCACTGCATAAAGAACTCAACGTGTATTACCTCACTTAACATTGACAACCACTCTATTTTTTTCCCCTATGGACAAACCAACAAATTTGTCCAAGGTCTGAAAGCTATTAAATTGCAGCATCAGAGTCCGGTTTTAGGCTTGTAACCATAAAGATCCTACACTGTGGTGACACAATACCACCACCAGGATGAGTAAAAACTCCACCAGCAGAGGGCAGTTTGCACTAGCAAAAACATTCGCTCCAAAAAGACAAGAGAAAAAAACCTGAAAATATTAAGACTCTCTGAGCACATGCTTTTATTAGTAGACCCTTGAGGGCTGTAGTGTAAACTTACACGACTTAACTTATAAATCCAAAGGGAAATACACTTAAGACAACTGCAATAATTCATGTTAGCAAATATTCGTTCACTTACTAAATGTTACTCTATTTTTGCCAAGAAATTTGGCTTTTTCAGTTACTCATTGTATGACCTTAGGAAAGTCACTGAATGTTCTTGGATCTTCCCTGCAAAATTAAGGATATGGACAAAAATCTCAAAACTTCTTTTCATCTCTAAAGTTTTAGAATCCTGACTTTTATAGTCTTTTACCAAACTAGTGTTTTAAATACAGAAGAGAGTTACAGCATTTGGTTCCAAAGTAATGCAGGTATGTAGAAAAGAGCACACCCTTCAGAGAAATACTAAGATGTTCACAGCCAGGCAAGATGGTGCAAAACCTAAAGCAAAAGTTACTTTGTTTCTCTTTGAAAGTTTCTCTGAGCCACTCAAACTCTTCACATTGTTGATAATTTACATTGATTTTTTTTTTTTTTGTACCAGGAATTGAACTCAAGACCTCATGCTTGCCAGGCAGGTGCTTATGCTAAATCCCCAGCCCAATTAGTATTTCTAGTGTCTAGGTGATTCTTATGGTAACTCAAGCCCTTCCAGTGGCTGAAAAGCATAAAAGCACTCCTTACAATGTACCTTATCAGCAAGGCAGCTAATAAACTTGGAGGAATTTTAAGCATTTCTTCAATTACTTCTATTAAGCAGTAATCTAACATAAAAATTCCAAAATTAAAATCTTGATCTGATTTTATCTGGGAGTCATGTTACATAGCTCAATCATTTTTGTGATTGGCTACTAAAGCCCATTTCAGAAGGTAGGTAAATACACTGCCTCTTAAGAACTTACAGTGTTGCATGTGCACTCCAGCCAAGAGTAAAAGGTGGTTTTGTATTTTCAGTACAATGAGATGACAGGGTTAGGTATCTTGGAATGATAACTTGCTGCCCAATCTTGTTGTTAAGAGAGAGAGTCACATTGAAGCTGTATCGTTTCAAATGAAGAATGAGGACCCTGAAAAACAGGAGAGGGTGACTCATATTAACACGTACAACATAGGTCACTCTCACAGATCATTCTAACTAACCATATTATTCGAATTTTGATTTAAGGAATATATTTAGGTGGCGCATGGCTGTAATTCCAGCATTTCAGAGGCTGAGGCAGGACTGCTCCAAGTTTGAGGTCAACCTGGGCTGCATAGTGACTTCAGTGGCAGGCTGAATTATACAGCAAGACCTTGTCTCAAAAACAAACAAAACAAAATAACACCTAGACAAACTAAAGACATTTCAAAGTATGTTTACTGTCAGCACACTGAAATCCAGTATTTTTTAAAGTTAATATGCACTAATTAAAAAAAATTTTAAAAACTACATTTATTATCGGTCATGTACCAGGTATGGGACAAGGTACAAATAAAAACAATACTCATGGATTAGTGAGGCTTGGTAAAATATTTATAATGCTCCCAAAAAATCAATAAATAAAGGGGCTGGGGATTTAGCTCAGCAGCATAAGCACCTGCCTTGCAAGCAGGTGGTCATGAGTTTGATCCTTGGTACCGATAAAAATAAATAAATAAATAAATAAAAATCAATAAATAAAATAGAACTGACAAGGATAAATTTTTAAATGTTGCTCTTGGTATTGGGTTAAATTCTCAAATAATTTACTTTACTGTTATAAAGTTTAAAAGGAAGTAAGTGTCATGTAACCACATGGTACAATAGTATCTACTTAATGATAAACATTATTTCAAGGAGTTTTTGATATGAATCAAGTCTCATTTCAGAAATACTGTCTTTCTTTAGAGAAAAGTAACAGAAAAACAGAGAGATTGTTTCCATCTATAAAAAAGTCATGTAAAATAATCTGCATGCCAAATCTGACTTGTGAGCCTGAAAAGGCCTTTTAGCCTTTTTGGCTCCTGTTATTTTAACTTTTTTGTTGGTCTTTTTGAGACAGGGTCTCACTATGCAGTTTACCCTGGCCTTGAGCTTACTTTGTAGCCCAGGCTGGTCTCAAACCAGCAACATTCCTCCTGCCTCAGCCTCCCAAGTGCTGGGATTATAGGCGTGCACCATCACGCTTGGCTTTTTGTTATTGTTTGTTGCAAGCTTTTTAACTTCATCATACAGAACATAATCTCTGCCTGATGTATTAAATATATTTTGTAATCCAGAAGAACTTTTTTTTTTTAAACCGAGGATTGAACTCACAACCTTGTGCTTGCCAGGCAGGCGCTTATGCCGCTGAGCTAAATCCCCAGCCACCAGAAGAACTTTAAAAACTGAATTAAAAAATCATATAGGGGACTGAGGATACAAGCATCTTTCTGGGAAGCACGAGGTCCTGAGTTCAATTTCCAGAACCTAAAAAACAGAAACCATACGGGAAAAAACTTCAGTTTTAGGTAGAAAATACTTGACTATGGAAAACTGTGTCCCTTTTCTTACAGTCCTTTATCACGGAAGCTGCAAACTAAAATAATTGCAAACTGCAGACATCAGTAGTACTTCTCTTTTATCTTTTTAAATTTACTTTTATGCTTTTTTTTTTTTTTTGGTGCCAGGGATTGAACTCACAACCTCGCACTTGCCAGGTAGGTGCTTATGCCGCAGAGCTAAATCCCCAAACCCTGTACTTCTCTTTTAAAAAACATTCACTGACAATTGTGGCGTTGCACACCTATATTCCCAGCACTTGACACGCTGAGGCAGAGGATTGCTACAAGCTCAAGGCCAGCCTGGGCTGTAAAAGAGAGTTCAAGGCCAGCCTGAACTATATAGCAAAATCCTGTCTCAAGAAAACAAAACAAATCATTTATGATCTTCAAATTCACAATGTGAAATACAACAAGTGTTATAGGCAGCCAAGTTAGACAGAAATACTATAGGCAGTAAGACAGGGCTAGGCCCTCCAAAAAGCCAGATACATTGTGACCTTGGAGGAGACACACACTTCCCCTGTGGGCCAGACCTCAAGACAAAAGACAAAACAAATACGACCACAGCCTAAGTATATACATCAGGGATTGATATTCCAAATAGGTCTGGATCACCCTGAGGAAATCAAGAACCCAGTACATCCCAAACCAGTACAGAAACAGTCATCGCTCTTTAAGCACGCCCATTTCCTACATGACACACTGAATGATTAATCTTATTGATTGACCATAGTTCTGTCCCACCTCATGCCCACCTTGCAAATTCCCATTTTTATCCACCTCACCTTGTAGTTTTGCTCTATAAAATTCCTAGAAAAGGCAGGGTCCCTGGCAACCTACTTGGGACCCTTTCTGTCTCTTAGACAGAAGCTTTATTTCTGTCAATGAATATATTCTGCTCTTAAACTTTGTGGTTCCTAAAATTCATACTGGACATCTAGTAGGTCAGGAGTTTCTTTCCCATATATCAACTGAAGGTCCCACAGAGAATACTAGACAAACGTAAGAGTTTGCTTTTGTTTCGTAGACTCTGGACTGGGACTCATTTAGGTAACAAATTTTTATTCTTCAAATTTTTCTCTGCATTTTGCCTGTTATTTATAATTACTTGTGATTTATCTTTGCCTATTGTTTATTTTAATTTTTTTTTTCTTTTTTTTGGTACTGGGGATCAAACTTATGACCTTCTGCTTGCCAGGCAGGCGTTTAGGCCACTGAGCTAAATTCCTGGCCCCTCTCCATTGTTTATAATTGCTTTGTCTTTTATATAGTTTTGTTAAAATAATGATAAATCTAAGTTAAAACATGAGGTTATAAAGTTATAATATTGCTTTAAAGGGACATTTTAATTCTTATTTTGTTCTTGTACATGTTGCATTTGGATTAGTTACTACATTTACTGGTGCTCCTTGCTTGACTTTATTTATGCAATAATGCTAGACAGATAATGTTAGAACATCTCTAGTAGACTTTAATATAAACTTCTGTAAAATGGATCTTAAAATCTAGCTCAGACTTAGAAAATATACATGCCTACAATAAAACCTGGGACTCCTTCCACCATTTAAACAGCTAAACTAAGCTGGTGGCTGGCCTTTAAGACTTGCAGGGCAGGTTTCACTGGGACAGACTGGCTCTGACTCTTCCTTACACTCTAGAGAAAATGTCAAGCCTGTTTTGCTTCAGTTTCCTTTCTTTGGCTTTACTTCTAATCTTTTCCCCTACTTTGTACTTTCCTTTTTTAGAAGCATATAAAATCAGGAAGAACTCTAGACTATTTCAACGTTTTTTTCCCCAAGTTAAGCCCACAGAAAATGAGCATTTGCTAACTTCAAAGACAAGGAAGTCATCTTACATGAGGGACAACATACTCCGTCTCTGGTCAGATGAGGCATTGGAATTTTGCTCACCCAGGAGAACACACATAAAAGCCATGGTCCCAGCTTAGTATTCTGGGCAAGTCTTCTTTGGGAGACTGAACCTGAGACATAGTGGGAAGAACTGATTTCTGAGTGAAACCAGAAGGAGCTTTTTCCAAAAGCAGCACACTTACAGGACCAAAACACAGTAAGATTAAGGAGGCTCTTCAACCTTTCAAGTTGTGGACTTTAAAACCTTTAGTATCAACTTATAAAGTGCTAGATAATAATCTTGCTCAGGTTTTTATCCCTTACAGAACTCTGATGAATAGTGGTTCCCTCCAAGGAGCTAATTAAATGCTATGGCAGCTGCCACTCTTGAAAGCAGAGGACAGGTTTCCCCAGCATCTCTTTGGTGAACCCCCATTGAAGCCAATGGAATCAATGGAATGTTGATCAGACAGACAGCTGAATTCTGTTCTGCAGACAGACCTCTGGTTGTTTGGGCCAACAGAAACTGAGTATATCTAAAGGGTCATGGCCAGTACAAAGTTTCCTCAATAGAAACTGGTTCCTAACTACAGACAAATCTGCACTTATCTACCATACTTACATCTCTCTTGTAGTAGACTAGAAACTCTCCCTAAACTTTTCAATCTAAAGATTACTTAGGCTACCTTCCCTTCAGATTAGGCTGAGGCAGCTCAGAACAACTGTTTACATTTCACAGCAGCTAGTATGGGAATAACTTCCATTTATGCCTTATATTAATTAAGAGTAAATGGTCAGCCCTTTCTTTTATGTGTGCATAAAAGAGTGATGTGCCTTTGCTAATATATAAAATGTAACTGCTCGATAATAAATATGTTTAACCTGTGAGCTTCAAAATTTTAAATAAAGTATAGCATTGTCCTTTTGCTAGGAAAGGTTACCTAGGTAATTAGATGGAGGACACAAGTGTCTGGAGACTTCTTTGCCCTAGTGTACAGGCAAAACTCCTCCAGTCAATTATTCCAGGTATCTCTAGAGGTGAGCTCCTTTATAACCTGAGAAATGCTCTACTTTCAACTCACCTTTTTATACATGCCCTCTTCCAACGAACAAAAGTAGTAGTTTATTACAAAGTCACACTTCCTTTTTTTTTTTTGGTACTAGGGATCGAACTCACGGCCTCGCATTTGCCAGGCAGGCACTTATGTCACTAAGCTAACTACCCAGCTGCTTCCTTCTTTAAACATTCTTGTCACGATAACTTATAAATGTTATATGGAAAAAAAAATCCACAAGCTACTGGGGAAGATTAAATTGTGCACCAATTCGAGAGTGAATAGGCTGGTTGAATTTTGTCTTCTGCTCTCTACAGAGGGCATCCACTTGCCCTGGAATGGAATCAACCCAAGGGATGCCTTGAGGACATTATCAAACAGGAATAAGAAAGCGATGCCTAGTTATTTCCTTTTCGCATAGATTGGTAGCTCAATGTCAAAGTCTCAGGCACTACAAGACTAGAGACACTCAGCAAAAGGTCCCAAGTTAAATTCCTGGTACTGAAAAAAAAAAAAGGTCTCATACCCTTATATGTTGCTTTTCATATTACAGACATAGGAATTCAATGCCAAAGTCCCTTACTCCTTTCAACACATTCTTAAACACTAGAAGATGTTCAACCCTTCCATGTTGAAAAAGAGCCATTTGCTATTTTTTGCATATGTGTATGGCCTACCTATCCCCTATAGTTTTGCATATGTGTATGGCCTACCTATCCCCTATAGCCAAAATAGAATGCAGAGGGAAGTATTAATTACAATGGTATTTTACAACTAGAGGCATACTGTAAAAGAGAGGGAAAGTGGTCAGAATTGTCTTATGTTCAGAGTTTCTTTGCATTGAGAAATACTCCTTTATATTCTAAATGTAAATGTGAGCCAAAAGAAAACTCAGCACCTGAGGCCTTTAAGGCATTTATTACCCTGGAGCCTGAAACTGCTCCTCCCAAACCTTTGGAATCTGAGGACAAGACAACCTTAATCAAAACCTCACTCACCATTACTGAACCTAAGGTTTCCTCTACCTGCCCTTCCAGTCTTAATGGGGATCTAGACCAACTGTAACACAAGCCTCTACAGGGACATATCCATCCTTTGCTGAGTTTATGCAAGCTCCTCAAGGACAGTATCTTTTATAGGAAGGAAGTACATGGACAATTTGGGCCTTCCCGAATTCATATGCCTTTCTCTCTGCGACTTAAAACTGATTAACATAGACCTTGGAAAATTTTAAATGACCCTGATAAGTACACTGAGATCCTTAGAGGACTTACTTGGATCTATGAGCTAGACTGGAAAGATGTAATGTTACTCTTAAATCAAACACTTTCTAGTGAAAGATAAGCAGCATTACAAGCTATTGCATTTGGAGATGAATAACCTATTGTTAATTTTAGAAGGCCAGAGGATAGATAGGCAGGGAAATTACCAATTCCCACTGGTTCCCAAGCAGTCCCTATCCAAGAAAGACCTCTACTGGCCTACCAACCAGATGGGAGACTGGAACAGGAAACATTTCCAAGCGTGTGTTATTGAAGGTCTAAGAAGAGTAAGAACTAAACTATGCAATTATTTCAAGTTATCAGCTAGCTATTCAACAAGAAAAAAAGGAACACCCTTCTGCCTTCTTAGATCATTTATGAGAGGCACTGATAAAACATACTTCCCTAGATCCTGATTTGATAGAGGGACAAATTATTCTTAATGATAAATTTATTACCCAGTCAGCCTCAGATATTAGAAAAAAGTAACAAAAGATGGCTTTTGCTCCAGATAGTTCACTTGATACTTTATTAAAAATTGCCTCCTTAGTATTTTATAACCATGAGGAGGGGGAAGCCAAATAGAGAAAACAAAGAGACCAAGGGAAAGTGACTATCTTTGTTGCAACATTAAAAAGGAGCAGATCCTAAGCCTGATTCTTGGGGCTCTAAGAAGAGTTCCACGAGGACATCTACCTGTTATCACTGCCATTAGCCAGGTCACCTTAAGAGGGGACTGCCCTAGGAAGCCCCCAGGGCCATGCTCTGACTGCAAAGACCACTGGAGGTCAGACTGCCCTCTGAGGCCAAGGCCCCAGAGTTCAGACACATCCTAACAGTTGGTCCAACAAGACTGAAGGGCTCAGGGGCACTCTCCACCCTCTCCTTCTGGCTGGACTGTAAGCTCCATGGAGGAGCCCTGGGTAATCATGACTACAGAGGGAAAAGAAACCAGCCTACTGCTGGACACTGGCACAAGTCTCTCAGTTCTTCTTTTCAATCCTGGCCTTTCTTCTAGTTGCCACTCCTGAGTAAAAGGAGTCACTGGGGAGGAGGTAATTTGCTATTTTTCACAAGGCTTAGACTGTAACTGGGATGGTTTTCTTTTTACGCATTCATTTTTGATTATGCCTTAAAGTCCAGTTCTTCTCTTAGGGAGAGATATTTCATGTTTAAATACTGTAATATATATGCAGCCAGGTCAAGGATGCTGTCTTCCCCTTGTGGAGATGGAAATAAATTCTGAAGTATGGGCAACTAATTTAACTTAAGAGTTATCAGCTATTCAACAACTAAATGTAAAACAGGTAGGTCAATAAGAGCTGTCCCAATACAGATACATCTCAGAGATTCTATTATTTTTCCTCACTAGAGGCAATATCCGTTAAGACCTGAAGAGAGGATTATGACCTGTAATTGATAACCTAAGGACACAGGGTTTACTTAAGCCCTGTAACAGTCCATGCAATACTCCAATCTTGGGAATTCAAAAACCCAAAGGGGAATGGAAATTAGTATAGGACCTTAGACTGATACATGAGGCCATAATGTCAATTTGTCTGGTGGTATCTAACCTGTACATTCTCCTTTCTCAGATCCTGGAAGATGCTAGTTGATTTTCAGTGTTAGATTTAAAAGATGCCTACTACTATATACCCTTTACATGTAGATTCCAAGTTTTTTTCTCTTTTTTTTCACTTCTGAAAACCCACATGACTAGGCATCTCAATTGACATGGACTGTGTTTCCCCCAGGTTCAGGGATAGTCTGCATCTTTTTGGACAAGTGCTTTCCCATGACTTGGCATGTTTTGAGTTTTCCCAGGTCACAATCTTATAATATATAGATGATATACTGTTATGTGCTAACTCAGAAGAGTTCTGTAGCCACTTGTGCTCTGCTAAATTTTCTAGCAGACAGAGGTTATAAGGTTTCTAAATGTAAGGCACAACTTTGCAGTCTTGAGGTAAAATATTTAGGCCTCATCATATTCAAGGGAACCCAAAAACTATGAAAAGAAAGAATTAAACCAATTCTCTCCTTCCCACGGCCCAAGACTCTAAAACAGCTAAGAGGATTCTTAGGGGTTACAGGCTTTTGCCGCCTTTGGATACCAGGATATGGGGAGATTGCACAACCCCTCTTATCAATTTATAAAAGAGACCCTAAAGGCAGATACCCATATTTTAATCTGGGAACCTGATTCCCAAACTGCATTCCAAAAGCTTAAATAAGCACTTCTAAATGTCCCAGCCCTGAGCCTACCCACAAGATACCGTTTCAATTTATATGTAGATGAGAGGCAGGCATGGCTTTGGGAGTGCTTACACAGGATTGAGGACGAGTTCAACAGCCTATAGGGCATCTGAGCCATGAAATAGACATTGTAGTGAAGGGATGACCTGTCTGCCTTAGAGCTGTGGCAGTTGTAACTCTGTTAGTACCAAAGGCATCCAAGCTGACTTTAGGCAAAAATCTCACTATTCAACAACTAAACGTAAAACAGGTAGGTCAGTAAGAGCTGTCCCAATACAGTTACATCTCAGAGATTCTATTATTTTTCCTCACTAGAGGCAGGACCTCTTTTTTCCAAAGCGAGTCTATGGCTGTCAGATAACCAACTTCTTAAATACCAGGCTCTGTTTCTAGAAGGACCAGCTATTCAAATAGACATGTTCTTCCTTGATCCCTGCAACCTTTTTGGCCAAAGGAGGAAGAAACTGAGGCTGACAGACATGATGGTGAACAGGTAATTCTCCATACATATGCAGCAAGAGAAAACTTATTAGACACGCACCTTACTGACCCTGATTTAACCCTCTGTGATGGCAGTTCCTTCATGGAAGATGGAACAAGAAAGGTGGGGTACACAGTGGTAACTTTACATCAGACTCTCGAAAGTTCCTCACTTATGCCTGGAACTACTGCTCAGCTAGCAGAACCCAAAACCCTGACCGGGGCCCTACAGCTCAGCAAAAGACAAAAAGTTAATATTTACACTGATTCAAGATATGTTTTCCTAGTATTACATGCTCATGCAGTCATATGGAAAGAAAGAAATGATCTAACAGCCCATGGATCGCCCATAAAGTATCATAAGGAGATATATGCACTGACAAAGTATCTCGAGGTAATCGACTGGCTGATGTAGTAGTTAAAAAGGCTGCCCAAGGGCCCCCTCTTCAGGCTCCATTGATCTGGGAAGAATCCCTTGATCATACTCGACCCAAACATTCTCAATCATAAATCCAATGGGCTCTCTCCCATGGATGCCAGTTTCTGCCATCAGGATGGTTACAATCAGATGATGGTAAATTGTTCCTTCCTCGTGCTAGTCAATGGAAAATTATTAAGTCTTTGCATCAAACCTTCATTTGTAGAAAGACAAGACCCAAGAGATGACCTCAAAGTTACTCATAGGAGAAAGACTTTCCCAGTCAATATGAGACAATAAAAACATGTGAGCTCTGCCAAAAAACAATCTTCCTAACCGAACCATAGCTCCTCCAGATACACAGAGACATGATAAATACCCCAGAAAGACTGGCAACACAGTTTTACTCATATGCCAGAAAGTAAGGGACTTTAGTACTTGTTGGCCTGGGTAGATACTTTCGCAAACTGGTTTGGAGCCTTCCCTTGTGGAACAGAGGTGGTAAAGCACAAGAGGTGGTAAAAGTTTTGGTCTCAGAAATCATCCCCAGGTTGAGACTTTCTAAGAGCTTACAAAGTGATAATGGACCTTCTTTTAAAACAAGAGTCGTGCAAAGTATCTCTCAGGCACTGGGTATTCTCTATCACCTCCATTGTGCATGGAGGCCACAATCATCAGAAAAGGTAAATGAGACCCTAAAAAGATACCTTTGTAAAATGGTTCAAGAAACCCACCTTTGGAGCTGGGGATTTAGCTCAGCGGCATAAGTGCCTGCCTTGCAAGCACGTAGTCGTTGAGTTCGATCCCTGGTACCAATAAAAAACAAAAACAAAAAAAAACCACCTTTTAGTGGCCTCACTTACTACCTCTGGCTCTTATCAAAATAAGAAATACACCTCAAATTCTAGGCCTCAATCCATTTGAAATGCTTTATGGATGCCCTTTTCTTATTAATGATTTCCTTTTTGATAGAGAAACAGATGCCTTACTGAAAGATGTCACCTTATTGGCTAAATTCCAACAAACTCTTCAAGAGCTAACAGAATCTCAGCCTAAAGAAGAGGGAAATCCTATATTCCATCCTGGAGATTTAGTACTGGTAAAGTCTCTCATTTCCCTCCCTAAGACCAACTCGGGAAGGACCATACACTGTCATCTTGTCAACTCCTTCCACTGTCAAGACAACAAGCCTGGACTCCTGGATACATCACACCGGACTCAAGCCCTGGAAACCAGAGACTGTAACTGAAGGTGAACAACCATCTACATACTGCTGTGAGACCATAAAAGACTTAAGATTCCTGTTCAAGAAAAAAAAAAAGTCTTCAGATAAGTAATGTTACTATTAAGCACTTCTACTATTCACTTTACCACTCAAAGGAGGACAAATATCTTTCTAATGTGGGCAAAGGAATATGCAGAATCATTACAACAAACCTCCTGTCAAGTACATCAGGACTTCCTTGGTGGGTATCCCCACTTCAAGGAGATAGCTGGGATAAATTATAAGACTATATTAATGAGACATGAAAAAGTCCAATAACTCAGGGCTTAGCCCACCATACAGAGTAATAGAATAAATTATACTCTTCATGATCCAGAACAAAATCGAATCTTTTCTAACAAGGCCACCAAAGCCTTTCTACAAGCACTAGTGAGGCTCCTATTAAATAAAAGGATCCTACCCCTGAGGGCAAACAATCATATATAAAAAGATGGCTATTTTCAAATATGGGATGAGTATATATGGTTAACCTCCACTATAAAGACATCTCAGTAGAAAGACTCCCTAGTGTTGGGAACAAAGAAAGCACTCCTCACTAAATATTTGGGATGGACACCCCTTGAACAATGTATACACACAATAACTTTACTGACTAATGACTGGTTTGCAACAGATTGGTTTAATCACCTTGGATATTAGGTGGGGAGTCCCCAGAGGCACTCAATTTGTGATCCTGGCTACCTGCTGGATGGATAGGAAGATGCACATTAGTATTCACACCATTACAAGGCAGGAGTGTCAGAAGTACTGACAAACTTGCAAATGTACCCTGCCTACAACATAGTCCAGAAATGTGTTTCACTGGTATGATTACTTGGCCTCTATCTTTATCCCTTCCCTAGGATTAGAAGATACCATGCAACACATCGAGGCCTTAATTAACTATACTTAATGGGCCTTAAATGATACTGCTGCTGGTCTTGCTCTCCTTAAATGAATAAAATTAATGAGACAGGTTGTCCTCCAAAATCAGATGGCATTAGACATTCTAACAGCAGCACAGGGTGGTGGGGAGGTACTCGTGCAAGAGTAAAAACTGAATGTTGTGTGTACACTCCTGATCCTTTTAATAATACAGCAGTAGCTGTTCAAGATACCAGATGACAAATCAATGACATATCAGACGCTAAAATTCCTTGGACCTTATCCTTACCTTCCTTATGGGAAACCATGACTAATTCCCCTTGGTGAAAATCTTTGTTAAGTATACTTTTAATTATCCTGTTGACTATATTATTTGGCCCAGGCATACTTAATTGTTTCTTTGTCTTTATCTCCACCAGACTTAAATCTGTATGCCTACCCAAGATAAAAATCGAGGACCTTTAGGTAAGACCCTCTGTAGAGGGTCGGGGATTTAGCTCAGCGGCATAAGTGCCTGCTTTGCAAGGGTGCGGTTGTGAGTTTGATCCCCAGTACCAAAAAAAAAAAAAAAGACCCTCTGTAAAGTATGTCTGACTGCTGATCAACAACTATGACCCCTTTCAGCCTGAAGAAGCCAGATCGGTCAATGCATATTTCTTCCTCGTGGCAGTTTGGGGTACTTCTTCAAAAGGGGAACTGTTACAGGCAACTGAGTTTAACAGAAATATTATAAGCAGTCAGACAGGGCTAGGCCCTCCAGGGAGCCAGTGCAGAAGACCAGATATTTTGTGACCTTGGAGGAGGCAGATCTCAAGACAAAAGACAAAATAAATGCTACCATAGCCTAAGTATGAACATAAGGGACTGATATTCTAAATAGGTATTGGATCACCTTGAGGAAGCCAGGAGTCACCATCCCAACCCCTTATAAAGAGTCACTGCTCTTTAAGCATCCCTGCTTGCTAAGTGACTTCATTTATCTCAGATTTAATCAATTTTACCTGAATAATTAATCTTATTGGTTGACCATAGCTCTGTCCCACTTCATGCCCATCTTGCAAGTTCCAATTTCCCCCCCTTAGACCCACCTCATCCTGTGGGTTAGCTCTATAAAATTCTTAGAAAAGATAGGGTCCCTGGCAACCCACTTGAGAGCCCTTCTGTCTGTCTCTTACATAGAAGCTTTCCTTCTCTCAATAAATATATTCTGCTTTTAACCTCCATTGTTCCTAAAATTCACTAAATACTAGTACAATCTTAGAGAACATGAACTTGTACTGGACATTTAGTAGGTTGGGACTTTCTTTCCCCTGTGTCATAAGGTTCTAAGAGATGCGAACAGCCTAATACTGATACTATAAAAAAAAAAAAAATCAAACATTTAACAAACTTCACAACAATCCTAACCAAAATAAAAGGTAATATGAAACAGGAAATTAAGTCAGAATGACTGATTTGCAAAGATGAGTCAGACAAAAGTGAACAGATTTGAAAATGATTATCAGGTCCTTCAAGAATAAAAGTAGAATGGCTTTAAATATTAAAATGAACAAAAATAGGACAAGACTATTCATTAGCACATAAGACACAGAGCCTTCTATTTTATGTAAGTTTGAGATAAATTTGCCTGTAATACACAGCCAACAGAAAAAAGACAAATTTTCCTCAAAATGTTTTTAGTTTGGATAAATAGTTTGAGAATGGGAAATGGAAGAAACACCCGACCTGTAATATCAAACAAGGTTTTTTTAAAATTTTATTTTTTTAAGATAGGGTGTTGCTATGTAGTTTAGGCTCTGGTCTTAAACTCACGATGTAGCCTAGGCTGGACTCAAACTGGCAGTGATCCTCCTGCCTCAGCCTCCTGAATGCTGGGATTACAGTATGTGCCACTACAACTGGCCAAGTAATTCTTTTTAATTGTACACTAGTTTCCTTAGTGACATCTGGTAACAACCAATTCTTTTTTTTTTTTTTTTTTTGGTACTGGGGATTGAACTCACAACCTCACACTTGCCAGGCAAGCACAACAAACAATTCTTTACCTTAACTTTTCTTTCTGCCTTCTTCTTGCCTTGTAACTCTCACAAATATGAAAAAGCATGTTTCTTAAGTAAAAAATACAGGCTAGGCAAAGACTTTATGAACAAAACTCTGATTGCACAGCTAATATTACAAAGGACAACTGGAATTATACATTAAAAAGCTTTTGCACAGCAAAAGAAATCACTAACAGAGTGAAGAGACAACCCACAGAATGGGAAAAAATTTTTGCCAGCTGTTTCTCTGACAAAAATATCTACAACAGATAACTCAAACCAAAGCCAAAAACCAGACTCCAAATTTAAAGACTCAGTACAAAAATTGGGCATCTGAAATGAATAATCATTTCTTACATGAAGTACAAACAGCAAATAATACATGAAAAAATGTTCAACATCACTCGTCATTCAAGAAATGCTAATTAACACAACACTGAGAATCCAAGTAACTCCAGAAGGAATGGCTATCATCAAGAAATCAATAGCAAGGGCTGGGATTTAGCTTAGCGGCATAAGCACCTGCCTGGCAAGTGCAAGGTTGTGAGTTTGATCCCCGGTACAAAAAAAAAAAAAAAAAAAAAGAAATCAATAACAAATGCTGGTGACACTGTGGTGAAAAAGAATCCTCTACTGTTCGTGAGAGTGTAGACTAGTGCAAGCAATATGGAAATCAGTACAAAGGTTCCTCAAAAAGCTAAAAGTAGAGGTTCCATTTAACTCAACTATCCCCCTTCTTGACTATCTTCCTGTCAAAAGCATCATGCCACAGTAATATATGCACACCCATGTTTATAGCAGCACAATTTGTAAGAGCTAAGTCTTAGAAGCAACCCAGATGCCCATCAACAAATAGCTAAGAAAATAGTTTTTATATACAATGGAGTACTACTTTGCCATAACGAACGATAAACCTGAGACATTTTCAGGTAAATGGATGTACCTTGAGAACATAATTTTAAGTGAAATAAACTGTACACATATGTTTAAATATTGCACTCTTTCTGTTATGTGAGAAATCCAAATGGTGAATAAAGACCAAAATGGGTGATGGATATTGAGAAATAGGAAGAAAATGTTCAAATCAAAGGGGAACGGAGGAAGGTGATGTGGGAAAGGAAAGAAAGGAAAAGAAAAAAGAGAAGGGAAAAAATAGAAACAGATTTTGCCAATAGAGTGGAGAAGAAAGGTTGAAAACAGGGGAGGGGAATGGGAAAAAAAGATATAATATAGAAATAATAATATAAAAATCAAGATATAATATGTTCAGGTACAAGGTCCCTATGATGTTTGTGAACATTATGCATACCTAAAATATACCAATAAAATTAGTATTAAAAAAACTGGCCATAGCCAATATAATACCACTATGATTCAAAAAGGGATTTCCTTAAAAAGAGGAAATTACAGAATGTCAAAGAACTAGTCTCTACAAGCAGGGTTCCAGAAACTCTATACTTAAACTGAAACTAATAAAGCAAAATATTGCAAGCTAAGTATCACATAAATAATTCATGTGAATAATAACTTTGTTTGTGGCTGAGACCATTCTTGGAAAGCACTAAAAGCTGTATTGTAACCTCAACATAATTTTTTGTATCCAGCTTCACTTTATGCTTGTCTATACAGCAGTAATAAAATATAAGTTAGTTTAATTTCCCAGTCTGAACTGTCTCATAATATAGGAAACTTACTAACTTATAGGTAAAAAAGGACCCTGGTACAAAAAAAAAAAAAAAGGAATGCACAAAATGCAAACAATGTTTCTTCCTATTTTATTTTCATCCTACACATGTGTGTGTGTCTGTAGATTTTTATTGACAGTGTGGAACTGAAGAGGGTTAGGCCTCACCAGTTGCAGCTTCTATTGCCGTCTCCTAGGGACTCTCAAGCCCCTTTCACTCTTTAATACTTCAAACCCTTTTCCTTTCTTATACAAGTGCATTCTGCTTCTCCACCCTATATACTCTAACTATCTCAGCTTTGTTAATCTTCTTTACCAATCCATTCTGGTAAGCTTCACTTACATTTGTAAGTAATTTTAAAAGGCACATACTTTAAATTTACCTGGGAAGTCTGTTAAATTTGTGTCTGACAAGAGCACACTTTCCACCACATTTTTCACAAGAATACTCAAGTTCTTCTGCCTATAAAAAGAGGGGGGAAAAAAAGAATGAAATTGATCAGCATTAACTCATCATATGCAAACAATTTTACATTCAGAATGATGTCTGAACCAGTTTAAACTTTGTGTTTTGAGCCACAAGAATTACTAAATTAAGACTTAATCTCTGGGCCAGGGATATAGCTCAGTGGTGCAGCACCTGCCAGGAAAGCACAAGGTTCTAAGCTTGATTCCCAACACCCACCAAAAGACAAAAGACTGAGTAAAACAGCTTTCTGATATCCTACTGAGAATTCCTAATTCCTTCTTTATCAAGGAAACATCTCAACTTATGATAGTAAATAGACTCTCAAGTAGCAGATTCTCACTTTTCCCCATGGATACACATGAACTGTGGCCAAAAGTATATCTAGATTTTAACATTCGGCTATAGCACAGATAAGATCACCTTCAGGTTAGGCGGAGTTCCTGGTCTGTTAGGTGTTAACTCTACCCCTTTCTTATAATGGAAATCAATCTTCTGGTGACAGCCCACTAAGGATAACTGCTCTAAAAGGACCAAAGTTTGGGGTGAATATCATTACCTAGAGAAAACTGAAACAAGAAATCCTTAAAAAAAATGGGGATAAAGATACAGAGGATAATCTTCAGCTAATGATAATTATAGAAATAGTAGAGAATAAAAAGAAAAAAGCAGAGTATTTGCCTTTGAGTAGAACTGAACACTTATCATTTAAATAATACATTTGTATTTTAAGCCTTAGAAGACAACAATGATAATTTGCTAATAAAACAAGGACCATTAGTATATAGATGAAGAGGGATCCTGGCACATTTCCATCAGTTATAAGATCTGCTATATAACAGGTCTGATTAGGGCCCACATACTTTTTGAATCTGAGGGTATTATCATAGACACAAACACTGGATAAACATGGGCATTGGATAAACATGGTCATTCCCTTCTTGGTTCTATCAGAGTACACATAACTAAAAGAAAAGCAAAGAATGTTTTTCTACTCTTTAGGTCTTAGTATACCAACTTCCATAACATTACCAATTTTATGACATGAAATTTTGGCATGTCACTTCAAATGACTTAAATTAGTATTTTTTACAAATAATAAACCACTTCTAAACTTGTCTAAAATACCTGCTGTTGAATTGAAGGTATAATTTTTAGTTTTCTTCTTCAATAAGTTACAATCAGATTTATCCAAGCTTTGTAAAATAAATATTTATAAATACTTCTCATTTGTTTTCTTTGGAATAATTTGGTTGAAATGCTGCTTTAAAAAACAAACGAAAAGCATTTGGGAGGCTAAGGCAAGAGGACTGTTGTGGGTTCAAGGCCAGCATGGGCTCCATAGTGACCTCAAGGCAGGGTGAATTACATAAGGAGACCCTGTCTCTCTCTCTCTCTCTCTCTCTCTCTCTCTCTCTCTCTCTCTCTCTCTCTCTCTCACACACACACACACACACAGACACACAGACACACACCTCATCCAAAAAGAAAAAATCCACAACACAATTATCTATGACATATAAAATATAGTTATGTGAAAATACCAACAGTATTACCCTAAAGAAAAGATCAAGAGAATCTTGAATTGAACGAGGAGGGAGTGGCTTTTTCCTACGAGGAAGGTCGATGGAGAGGTCATTAAACTGTTCTCTTTTGGGGATAGTCTCTCCACATCTATAAGAATAAAAAAGACAAATACAGGTATTTAGAGCAACAAAAAAATACAAGTATTCTTCCCCGCAGAACTCAAATTGCTCGTGTTTCTTACACCACCGTAAGTATAAGAAATAGACAATATTTGAGATATTTTCCTTTTGTTTTTTATAGCACTAGGGGTTGAGCCCAAGCCTCATGCATGCTAGGCAAGTGCTCTACCACTGAGCCCACCCTCAGCCTTTTAAGTTCTATTCTTAGACAGTGTAGCTAAACTGCCTAGGGTTGGCCCCATACTTGGGATCCTCCTGCCTTAGCCTCCAAGAAGCTCGGAGTATAGGTTAGCACGACCACACCCAGCAAGACTATTTTCATGTTTATTTTAAACCTTATTAAATTAATACAGATAAAATTTAAGGATTTTTTTGTAACAGGAATCAAACTCACGACCTTGCACTTGCAAAGACTTTCTTAAAGTGCTTACTTTTACATCTTTATATTTTCAAAAAACCCCAAACTTTAAAAGGCTACAATGTAACATATATATAGATGAGTGAACCAGTTATGCTTTTACAGGTTGGTGAACTAGCAGAGTTAACACATCTACATAATCACTATTCAAATCAAGAAACAGAATACTATTGACTCCCTGGCAAACCCCTTCAAATATCTCTCTCCAATCACTACTCCCTTTCCACAAAAGGTAACATTTAATCTGATTTTTAATACTGTGGTTTGCGTTTTGCCCGTTTGAATCTTACACAATCATATAGAATGTTTGCTATTTTACCGTAATCACAGTATATTTTCTTTTATCAAGCCTCTTTGGTCAACTTGATTGGAAGATTCAACTCTGGCTGATGCACTTGAATACAGCCCATTTTTATAGGTGCTTCATGTTAATCTGTATGACTAATCCATTATCACTACTGAAGGAAGCTTACAGTTTCCTTTTCCTGTCTATATAAATAATACTGCTTTGACAATTCAATGTGTTCTCAAAGCATATGTATAGGCACTTCTATTAGGTAGCAGAAAAGTTTGGTTACTGGAAATATTGCTATATAACTTTTTAAAAAAAGGATTCAGAGATCAAAACATAATATTCAATTTATCTGGAAACAAATTTATTTATTTTTAGATAGTTTTATCTGACTACTTTTCATGTGTCAGCCACATTAACTTTTTTTTTTTTTCTTTTTTTCTTGGTACTGGGGATTGAACTCGTGACCTCATGCTTGCCAGGCAGGCGCTTATGCCACTGAGTTAAATCCTCAGCTCTCACATCAACACTTTTAATAATGATCAATTCTCAGCCCCTGTTCCATTCTGCCACAGCTGAAGACTGGGATCATAAGAAAATGTGTCTTTTTATTTAACCGAGCCTCTGACAGGCAGAATGTGCATAATTCCATATACTCGAGTATGGGTTGAGTCTGGGAGGCAAGGAATTACCACTTCTATGACAATGATACTTCACATGGTTAAGGAACTCTTAGATATATAACTGAAGTTACTAATCTTGACTTTGAGTTAATCAAAATGGAGATTATTCATGTGGGTCAGATCAAATAACAAAGCCCTTATATCTAGGTTACAGGGTAAAAACAGGAAATGCAGGATTAGAAATGTGCATCTACTGGTCTGGTAAAAACCAACTAGCATGGTCATGAATTGCCTATGGGGGTGACACAGCAAAGAACTGAAGAAACTTTTAGGAAGTGAATTATCCCAGCCCACAGCTACCAAGAAAATGTAGATACCAGTCCTATAGCTATAAGGGCTAGATTTTTTTTTTTTTTGAATTTTAAAAGTAAAACAGAAAAAAGGATAAAAACAATACAGAATTTTAAAAAAATAGTAGGAAATTAGCACTGTTTAATATATTGCATATTGTTGTCTTAAAAGTAGTTGTTCAGGTTATAAGATTTAGGCATAAAAAATGATAAAACAATGAAAGCACAAACTGTTCTCTTTGATGAACAGATTAGTAGTATAGTTATCTATCTTGTGTACATACATATATATACCTATATACATATAATCTTTTCCCTTCCCCTTATCCCAGTTGTTCTTTTAAGAGAGAAAAAAAAAAAGACCAGTTTTGCCCACAATCATAAACTAAAGAGATCCTGGCTCCAGATGTGAACACAGGTGGTAGCAACACCTTGATTCCAGCCTTTTGACACTCGGAGTACAGAAGTTGGCCATACTGTGCCCAGATTTCTGATGTACAGCACCGTGAGTTAGTAAATGAGTGCTGTTTCAGGCCAGTATGTTTGAGGAAATTTGTTAGCAGTGAAAAACTAATATAGTCTCTTACATGTCAGAAGCACTTGGGTGACAGCAGTGAATAAACCAGTAAATAAGCCAAAGCATCACCTCTCCTCATGATGCCTTCATGTATTGAGGGAAAGATAATAATGAAGACACACAAGTAAAACATGTAATATGTTAGATAGTAACACAGAGTAAGGAAGAAAAACAGTAGGAAAGAAATAAGCTAAGGGTTGGAATAGGTTAGAATTTCAGAATGGCAAAATGCCTATTTGAGCAAATGGTCTTTATTTTCTGGTGCTGGTCATTGAAGCCAGGACATTGTATGTGTTGTGCACTCAACCATGGAGATATACCCCTAGCAGAGAGTATATAGGGTTTTATAGGCTGACATAAACTAACTTCCATTTTGAAAGGATCACTCTGGCTATTGTCTTTTTTTTTTTTTTTTTGGTCTTTTTTGAAACAGGGTCTTTCTATGCAGTTCAGGCTGGCCTTGAGCTCACTTTGTAGCCCAGGCTGGTCTTGAACTCAATCCTCCTGCCTCAGCCTTCTGAGTGCTGGGATTACATGCATGAGCCACCATGCCCAGTTTGGCTATTGTCTTTAGCTGAAAGGATTTACTGACAGATGAGATAGATGTGGAGTATGAAAGAAAGTTAAAAAAAAAATACACTTCAGAAGGGGATATAAAAAGAATGGGAAGGTGTTACGTACATGTACTAATTCCCCAAGATGAATGTAATCACTATGTATTGCAAATATGTACTAATAAAAATAAAAAAGTATATCTCATTTTTGGACTGATAAACTTTACATATGCAACTGTGATTAATGACATAGAAAAGACTGCAGAGTTAGTTTTGAGGGGAATATTGGGTTCTTAGTTTTAGATATTTTAAGTTCTTTGAGTGGAGAATTTGTAACAGTTGGGGCTGGGGATTTAGCTCAGTGGCATAAATAAGTGCCTGCCTTGTAAGCAAGCAGTCGGTCGTGAGTTTGATCCCAGGTACTAAAAAAAAAAAAAAAAGAATTTGTAACAATTCTTCAAGTTAAGAATATATTAACAAACTAAACTTCCCAATAAAATTTAAAAAGCAGACAATTTAAACTATAATAATTTAAAAATTAACTACACTTGCCAAATTTGTCAGAGAATCTATAGCCAGATAGAGGAGAAGATAAACATGCAAATTACAATTGAAAGGATAAAGTATGTGGAACCTTGCTTTAGCCAGAAACACAGAAACAATTCTGTGTTTAGAACATTGTTCTAATTTACTAATAAAACAAATGAAACAAGGTATTCAAAGAGTTAAGTGTGCTACTGTGGCCACGCGGCCTCTCTCACCCAGTGCCACTGCCCAGCCTGCTCAGTGCTGGTGTGCATATACCCCATGATCTCCCACTACTTCCTGCATGGGGCACTCACTTCAACACCACACTCAACATCTGGGTGCTGCCACTTATGCCAGACTAATGGCACTGGCACAGTGCTTCACATGGCTTGCTTTCTCTGCGAGCTTGCTCAGTGATCCCAATGCCTCCCCACCAGAGATGAGTGTAGCAGTGGTGAGCTGCCAGGGGTCATTTCCAGTTTCAGGTAATTCTTTATTAAAACAGATTTGAATCATTCCCTCATAGTTTAATAAAATAACCACTGAAACCTTTGCTACTGTCTCTGATTTGTACCAAATTTTATTTGGAAAGTACATTAGAAGGAAAGGACAGATTGCTGTCAGTTGTATTAAATGCCCTTAGACTCTCTAGACTTTTTAATTCAGAAAATCATTTATCCACTAGGGGGAAATAACACTAAAGACATCCAGAAGAAGAAATTTCACAGACTTGTGATGGCAAAACACTATCTCCCTCTCTCAGTACCAGAGACTGAATGTGAACCCAAAGGGCTCTATCACTGAGTGACAACTCCAGCCCTCTTTACTTTTTTAGGATTCACTAAATTGTCTAGGCTGGTGGGCCAGGGAGACAGCTCAGCGGCATAACAGCTGCCTGGCAAGTGCAAGGTCCTGAGATCAATTCTAAATAAATAAACTAACAGTCCAGGCTAGCCTTGAACTTGTGATCCTTCTGCCTCAGCCTCATAAGTATCTGAGATTACAGGCAAGCACAAACTATTATTTTACAGTTGCCACATGCACATTCAAAATTCTAGTCAAAAACACTAGTGTTATAGCTGTAAGAGACCTCAGTGGATATGATCACTTTGAGCAATCTAAGAAACACAGATATGAAAGAGAACTGTACAACCAAAAATCTCAGTTTTGAGTATTTCTGAAGAAAATTCTTTTTTTTTTTTTTTCCCTGAAGAAAATTCTAAAGCAAATGCAATCGAAGTAATATTAAAGAAGTTTTCTTGAGCTAAAGAAAAACAAATCTCACCTGAAACCAGAACAGACTTAGAATAGCAAAGGCAATCCTGGGCAACAAAGGCAAGACAAGGGGCATCACAATTCCTGACTTGAAATTATACTATAAATCTACTGTGATAAAAAGTGTGGTATTGGCACCAAAACAAACAAACAAACAAACACCCCAAAAAACCAGACCCGAAGATCAACAGAACAGATTAGAAGATGCAGAAACAACTCCACACACACTAAGCCACCTTATCTTTGACAAAGGTGCCACACACCTTCACTGGAAGAAAAACAGCCTCTTTAATAAATGGTGCAAGAAAAACTGGCTCTGCGCATGCCAAAGATTAAAACTGGACCCACATCTTTCACCATGCACTAATCTAAATTCGGAATGGATCAAAGATCTTCATATTAAAACAGAAACAATAAATCTGCTGGAAGATGGAGTAGGTAAAACTCTTGAAGACACTGGCGTAGGGAACAAAACGCCGATTGAATATACACTTCTTTATGAAGACATATAAACAGCAAATAAATATGTGAAAAAATGTTCAATATCACTGATGATTCAAGAGATGCAAATTAAAACAACACTCAGATTCCACCTCACCTCAGAAAGAAGGGCTATTATCAAGAAATTGAGCAATAGCAAATGCTGGAGGAGCTGTGGGGGAAAAGGAATCATTTTCCATTGTTTCCATTTTCCATTGTTGGTGGCAGAATAGTATGACCACTGTGAAAACCAGTGCGGGAATTTCTCAAAAAGCTAGGACTACAGTTTCCATTCAACCCAGTTATTTCCTTTCTGGAATACCTTCCCAAAAGAATTAAAAACAACATGCCATAGTGATATACGTGCACCCATGTTTATAGCAGCACAATTTGTAATAGCTAGATCTTGGAAATAACTCAAATGTCCATCGACTGAGGAATGGATAAAACAGATGTGGTATTTTTATACAACGGAGTATTATTCAGCCATAAAGGATAATCTGGAGACTTATAGGTAAATGGATGCAACTTGAGACCAAATTCATAAGTGAAATAAATCAGATACACATGTGTAAACATCTTATTGTCTCACTAATGCAAGAAGCTGAAAGAAACATATGTATATGTATAAATGCTGATTTATCTGAATTCACTGAAGACAAAAGCTTGTGCTGATACTGCTCAGACAATTGAATGCAGATGTCTTATGCTCTGGGTGACTGATCTGAGGATGGCAATGTGCAATGTATATAACATTTGTCTCCTGATTGTTGTGTTTTGAAATTTTTTTTCTCCTTGAAATAAAATGGATTTAAAAAAAAAAAGCATTTTCTATATGAAAAAATCTTCAGATGAAAAGGTTTTATCATATTAAAGGCAAAATTAACAAAAAGTATGATCACCTTGATATAAATTAAACAAAGACTTCTAGTATCAAAAATGCTATAAAAATTTCAGGAGGAAATAGAAAAGATTCCCACAAAGTCATATTACTTATGAGTGTCACAGTGTAATAGGATATGATGGGGCAGCATATATAATATGTTAAGGAGTAAAGACTGACACCATAATTCTGTCACACAGGAAAGCCACAGAAATAATTGTCACTTCTGAAATGGCTCTGAAGAAGTCTATTTTCTCTGAAAAAAATTTATTCAGAGATGTCCTATAAATGACTGAAAAATTAGTAATAATAAAACCTTTTGAAGAGAAATGTATGCTATAAAGTCCTAAACATGAATGTGGGAAATTAAAAGTAGAGTCAGTCTGAATAAATATTAACAGGCTGGGCGTGGTGGCTCATGCCTGTAATCCCAGCACTTAGGAAGCTGAAGAAGGATTGTTGCGAGTTCGAGACCAACGTGGGCTACAAAGTGAGCTCAAGGCCAGCTTGAACTGCAGAGCGAGACCCTGTCTCAAAAAGACCAAAAAAAAATATTTATTAACAGGAGGGGCCAGGGATATAGCTAAGCAGTACAAGTGTCTGCTTGGCAAGCACAAGGCTGTGAATTCAATTCCCAGTTCCAAAACAACAACAAAAAATCTCCCAAAACCAAAAAACCCACAAAACCCAAAAATTATTATTAACATGATTAAAAACATTGCAAAAGTTAAATATAATTCAAATGTTGATCTATTTTGTAAAAAGAATAATCTCAATGAAACTAACTTGCTTCAAAAAAATAAGCAACTAACAAGGAGGGGGGCTTTTGTAATGAAAAATAAGAAAAAACCAAGTATATAGCAAACTATTTAAATTCTCCTCAGTTTTTAGCTCACCAACCCTTCCTACAAAAAGGTAAAGACTGAAAAAAGAAGCGTGGAATAAGCAGTGGGTTTTCATTTTCCCCATGATGCAGGCAGGAGGAATACCATTTGGTATGTCACAG
Source organism: Hydrochoerus hydrochaeris (assembly GCA_004027455.1). Taxonomy (NCBI): domain Eukaryota; kingdom Metazoa; phylum Chordata; class Mammalia; order Rodentia; family Hydrochaeridae; genus Hydrochoerus; species Hydrochoerus hydrochaeris. The sequence continues at coordinate 145,965 of PVLA01000087.1, read as the reverse complement.
GAAAGTTTTAATCATGTGCTGTAAGGAACTGGCGGGAGCCTCTGAGATTACTTACGCTTTACAAATAATGGAGTGCTGAACTTCAAACTCCAAATTAGTAATAACAGGGCAAGTGTATACTCTAGTAGCCGAAATATCTGGTGCATTTTCTTCTCCAGGAGTAGGTTCAGTCTTCCATGTTTTATTTAATTTTTCCATATCCTCTTTTAGCTGATCTAAACACTGACTTAAAAATTCATGAGCATCCTAGAAAGATAATATCTATCATTAGATCAAAACATTCCTTGTCACAGTGACAACAATAACAATGCAATATATATAACTAAAAAACTTGGAAGTCAGAGAAATTAAGAGAGCAAGGTCAGATTTATTCTAAAAAGGAATTTAGGGAACACAGTTTGATTAAAAACAAATAACAGCCAAGTGTTGGTGGCACATGCTTGTAATCCCAGAACTCAGGAGGCTGAGGCAGGAGGATGGTGAGTTGGAGGCCAGCCTGAAATACATATGGAGCAAAAAAACAAACAAAAATCCCCTTCTAGCCTGTCTTCAACAAATGAATGACAAGGGGTAGGGGTATACATATGACAAGCTCAGTGGTACAGCACTGGGGCAAGGAAATGGGTTTAACCCCTAGAATCACAAGAACAGCAAATAAGACCCCAACAAACTGTAAGTGAAAACAAATGACAGGTGTCATATTCTTAGATATTTAATTGTATTAACCTGAGTGAATTAATGATTCTTCACTGTGCTAAAAAAGAAAAAGTTATCTTTCACAGGCGACAGCTGTATATTAAAATATGATAAAATACACAGAAGAGTCACTGTAACTCCCCAGAGTTTTGAATCTATGATGACCACACTGCACAGATCGTATTTTGAAACAGAAGTCAGGTTAAAGAGGAAAATTCTTTCAATTTTCCTCTATCTCTAAAACATTTAGTAACAATTAATACTCACATTCTGCATGTAACCAGAGAATCTCTCTGCTGTAGCTGAAATGGCATTTTTAACCTTCTTGAGTAAATCTTTCTTGGTCTCTGAATTACAGATATCTTTTTTAACAAGCAAATGTGCAAAACGTCTGGTAAAACAAATGGAACAAGGTCAGAATATTTCACAAAACACTGAATAGCACGGCATTATGAAGACTATTAACAATGGTACAGTTTTAAGTGTTTGAAATTCCATTATTCTATAGTCAGTGAAGTAAATGGTTAGTAAGGACACAACAATTACCTGATAAGTGCATTGAGTGGAATTTTCTTCCAGGGGATACCTTGTTTAAGTAAGTCATTTGCAAATGACTGGAGTGAAAATAGAGATTGCAAAATAGCATTCATATAGCATGTATTTCCCAAGTTGGAGAATCTGAAAACAAAACAGTGCATGAAGAATGATTAGTACATAGCAGAGGTAGCTCTGAAGCACATTCAGCACAGCAGTAAAAGACTTCTCTATTTTGGTTCACATCAGAATCACCTGGAAGGCTTGTTAACACGTTATCACTCAATTCCAGCCCCAAGTTTCTGATATGGGTCTGGAGAGAAAGTGCAAAAACATGTAATTCTAACAAGATGATGATGATGATGATGTTGCTAACTGGGAAAGAACCACTTGAGAATCACTCAAATGATTATAACAATTAACTTAGCTTCATCTAATGGAAAATTAGGCATAGTATATAAGAAATATCATACCTTTATTTGTGAACTCACTATGTAGCCCAGGCTAGCCTTGAACTCTGAATGATCCTCCTGCCTCAGTCTCCCGAGTGCCAGGATTACAGGCTGAGACACCATGGCCAGCTTGTAGCAAATATTTATTGAATCTGCCTTTGTTTTTGGTCATGTAAAATCTCATTTTTATATAGTCAAGTTTATCAGTCTTTTACTGAACCTTCATTATGATCATAATCTTTAACCTTGCATTTATAGTTTTCCCTATTTCAAAGTTTTCTCCCAGGATTCAAATAAGAGTTTTCATTTTTTACACTTAGAAATCTAATTTATATGAAATTTATTTTTGTATACAGATGAAACAGCAATCTGTATCTTGTCCAAAGTGACTAAACAGTTATTTTAACGCTATTTATTTAAAAAGCCTCTTCTAATCAAGACTTTCTATTCTATTCCACTGACCCATCTATGCATCGATACAGTTTTAATTATAACAAATATATAATTATTTTTAAGTGTTGGCAGAGCTATTCTCCTTTGTAGCTACTTCTACTCATGACTCTCTTAGACATTTGTGTTTATTTTTCTGTACAAATTTTTCCACATGAATATATCAGCTAGAGTTTCTGGGTCTTTCATCTATAATTCCTATGCTCAACTTTGTTCTCATCTAAGTGCAGTGAATAATACCTGCTCTACAATGTTCAACGGAAGCAAAGAACTGTAGATGTAGCACAGTGGTACAGCAGGTGCCTTGCTCAATCCCCAATACCAGAAAAAAACTACAGTAAACTTAGCAAAACACAGGAAAAAATAAAACAACCCAATCAACTACAACAGAGATAAAAACAGTAGATATCCTTGACTTGTTCCTGGTCTTAAGTAAAATATTAGGACTAAAGTATGTATTTAGTGAAGAAAGGATACCTTACTTCCTATTTTCTGAAGCATTTTTAAACTCAGAAATGGGCATATTCTATCAAAAGGGTTTTCAGGACATGAGCAAAATAATATAATTGTATTCTTCAAACCTATTAATCCAATTATCTGAATAGACTTCCAAATTTTAAACTGTCCTTACAATCCTGACATAAACATATTTGGACATAGTACATTATTATTTTTTAGATGAGGTCTTGCTACATTGCCCAAGGTGTCTTGAACTTGTGGGTCCAAGTGAACTTCCTCCTCTGGTTTCTCAAGTGGCTGGGACTACAGGCACGTGGCACCACATCTAGCTTGTGTATTTTCTTCATGTGATACTGGATGGAGTCTCTTTATGAGGACTTTTTTGCAGTAATTTTTGCAAATAATATTGGTTTATACTTCTTTTGTATGAAACGGGTTTAGCTATACTTGCTTCATTAAAAGCAAGCAGCAGAAGTTTTCCTTCATTTTCTAAACTTTGAAACAATTTATGATCTTTAAAAATGTCAATGAATTCCCCTGTGAAATCACTTGAGCCTGGTGCTTTTTCTGTGTGGGAACTCCCTGATACATTTTTCTTTCTATGGAAAATGGTATGAATTTTCTATCCCTATGGGATAAATTTGAATAAATTGTATTTCATTTAAAATTTCAAATTCTTTTTGGAAAACACAAAATTGTCTCATGATTTAAAAATTTCTTTATCAATGGGGCCTTGGGATTTAGCTAGGTGGTAGGATGTTTGTCTAGCAAATGGGAGGCCCTGGTTTTAGTCTTCAGCACCAAAGAATTAAAAAGCTAAAAAAATTTAATCAATAATTTTTTAAAAAATGGCTGACATTTTAATCAGATTTTATTGCTACATTTTAGATATACATAATGATCACATTCCTCATAGAGAATTTGTACATGTGATATAACTTGATTTTTTTCCCAACTCCCTTACCCTCCCTTAAACCCCTTTTTATCAATAATTATTCCCTTGTCATTTTTTTTAAAAGAAAGGTTTATTCCAGTACAATTTCTTTTATTGTGTATTTATGCCTCCTTGCTGGATTAAAATTCCAGTGATTTACCTGTTTTGTTACTTTTTTAAAAAACAGACTGAAAAACATTTACATATAGTATCTTGAACATATATTTTGGGTATGACAGCAATTATTTTATTATAGCTATTAAACTATGGCCTCATTTTTGTTTTTAATAAGGATATAATCACAAAAGCACTGTGATAGCAACTAGATAGCAAATTTAATTTTGAAAGTACCTTAGGAGTATGACGACTTCATCAATGGATTGAACACTTTTTCCTTTAAAATGAGTATTATATGTATTTCCTCATGTATTTCAAAGTTTTAAAACTGTTTAGAGATCAGATAATGAACTTAACATTATGGATTTGGTAAATCTCTAATAAGTTATCTAACGTAGGGGATTGAGAGAGGGTCTTGCTATGTAGGTTCAGGCTGGTCGCAACTTGTGGTGATCCTGCCTCAGGCTTCACAGTGTGGGGATTACAGGCGTGTATCACAACATCCAGAAAATTATCTAATTCTAAATATTTTAGGACTGTAAGTAATCTGATTTTTTAAAAAATAAAATGTAGAGGCTGACCTGGGGCCCTGGGGGTGTAGCCAGGTGCACAGCGAGCAGCCCCCAGCACGGTGGTGAACATGGCAACAGAAATTGAGAACCAAGACACTTAGCCCTGCAATCTGTGGCTTCACTTCACTTCTCTGGATATTCTATAATTGCATTTTGTAATACCTGTTTTGTTATCTCTTGTAAACTTCCTGAGGACAGAGTTTAAACCTTATGATTCTCAGCAGAGTCAAATAATAGTTCCATGTGTTTTCTGAAAGCACCTTGTAAAGCATTAAGAACATTCTCATTCAGTTAGCACATCAGCCCTTAGCAACCTGCTTCCCCAGCTTCTGGTGCACGGAGCTCAGATTTATGTGTGCTTCAGTTCCAGGACACTGCCTGACCAGCTGTTTCAGATCCAAACGCTGGCAAAAGAGAATCTGATTCCATCTGAGAAGCAGTCATCCAATACCAGTGATTGCTGATCTAGTCTGACAAGCAAAGTCCCTCCAGTTTGCAGAGAATCTGGATAGAAAATTACAGCAGATACACTAAAGATGGCCGATTGATAGCTAGCACGATAGAAAGCCTCTCTGAGAAAAACTACTCAGATGCTAGAATTTAACACCATGGAGAAGACCAGACAAAAGGAGAGCAATTCTCATGACAGGAAGAAACTGAGGAAAAAGAAAAAAGAAAAAAAGAAGCATGGATGGAGGGCTGGAGCTGGGTGTGCTCCTGTCACTTAGAGTTGGGTGACTCAGGATCAAGCTGAGGTTGTGGCACTGCCAATAGGGGGGGTTGGTGAGCTCAGGACCCTTGGCAGGAGGAGGCGTTGCAACAGGGAGTGAAAACGGTGAACTGAGCTGCATGGACTTTGGTGAGTGCTGGGAACTGGGTTCCCCAGAGCAGGATAAACGGCTAGATGACATATTGGATTCGGGCAGGATAGGTTTGAATCAACAACTGAGGTGGCGTCAGTCGGCGGCTCCTGGCCCAAAGTGGATTGGTGGGATCTGCTTGGGCTGGGCCATACCTCTAGTCGGGACCCAATAGCCAGGGACGAGGCTGTCCCAAACCTGTGACATCTGCATTATACACACTGACGTACTGAAGATCCTCACTGGCCTAGAGGGGAGGGGCTGGCCCACATCGCCCCTGTGTGCACCTCACAGATCAACAACAATAGGCTGGAGAGAGCAGTGGTTCCCTAGTCAGTATGCTTCAGAAAAACTGTTAGCAATATGAAAGGGTCCTGAGACCTCTGCCATCCGCTTGTCTGAAAGAAACCAGAAACATGACAAGACAAAGAAACAGCAAAAAGCATCCAACCGTTGACCCAGGGAGTATAAGTCCAGGAGAGGTGAATGCAGAGGAGGAGGCAGCAAACATGCAATATCAGGCATGGCCTCATCGAAAATAAAGAAATACTTCTGTGACCTCATCGACAAATTTAAATCTGAAATTCTAACTAAAGTGAAGCAAGATCTAAGAAGATTAATAAAAGAAATGCTGGGCACTCCTCAAGAAGACACAAATGGAAGAATAGAGGAACCCAGAGAAAGGAGAGAAGCCTTTGATGAAGAATATAAACAAAATCTAGAATACATGAAACAGATCCAAAGAGAATATCAGGAAATTAAAAACTCCATTGAAAGCTGCCAAAACTTCTTAACAGAAACTAAAGACAGACTTTCAAAACTTGAAGATACATTTGCAAAGTATGATTGCAAAAGGAAGGAACTCTTAAAAATAACAAGGAACCAGGAAGTAATGATACAAATGCTTGAAGTTGACAAGAGAATTTATAACTTAAGAATAAAAAATGTGAACGAAGAAGCAGGGACAAATACAAATGAAATAAAAAGGCTATTCACAGAAATAATTAAGGAAAACTTCCCAAGCATAGGAAACAGAAGTGATATTCAGATATATGAAGCATACAGACTCCAGCCAGCTACAACAATTACAACACAGATCTAAACCCAGACATATAATAATCAGAATCCCAGAAATCACAAGAACAGAATATTAAAAGCAGTCATAGAAATGAAACAGATTACCTATAAATCATCAAAATCACAACGGACTTCTTGATGCAAACTATCAAATCAAGAAGAGCTTGGAGTGAAACATTCCAAGCCCTGAAAGAAAATAATCTCCAACCCAAATTGATGTGCCCTATAAAACTGTCTCTCAAAATTAATGGAGAGACAAGATATTTCTACGACAAAGAGGAATTGGGGGAAGTTTGTGACCACCAATCCCAACCCTGCAAAGAACTGAAGGACATTCTAGAGAGAGAGAGAAGAAAATCACCAGGATTCCAGGAACAATAGCAGGAAGGCCTCAATGAAAGGGGCAGACAGTGAAATGAAGGAGAAAAGTAAACAACAAGGACAGAAAAATAGTATAGGAGAGATGAGGCAGAGACAATTGACTGTATCTGTGTTTTGTCTTGACTGATTTTATTTGAATCTGTTATGCTTGATAGTATCAAGTCTGAGAGTAGAGGCAACTACTCTGAAGAAGACCAGATTCAATAGGATACCCATTCTGGTTTGATTATTAACTGCCTTTGAAGTCCTAGAATGTCTCCAATGTATGGTTTTTTATTAATAGTGCTTTGTACTGCTATGCTTAATTATACTATGCCTGATGATATAGACAATTTTATTGAAAACAACAAGAGACATCTTAGTAACTATTGTAGATCACCTAGTATTGTGGTTTTATACATTCTTTTCATTTTGTGTTTCTCTAGGAATTTGCATTGTTGACTTGTTTTGATTTGTTTTTCCCTCTAATACAGAAAGTCTAGGTACACATGTAGAGATTTATACATGTGTTCAACTTCTAAACAGTTCATGAGAATTGATTATATTTATTGCAAAAAAAAAAAAGAGGAAAAGAAAGTATTCTAAAGGATATAACTGCATGTATGTTTGGGTGTGTAGGATTGATGGCCATATTACTAAGTTTTTGTTGGATAGATGAACAGAACTGATTGCAGTCTCACTGTCTGAATGTCCACTTTGTATGCTTTACTTTTGTAACTTGAATAAATACCTCTAAGAGGAAAATATGTAATTATCAACTAGTGATTTCTTAATGGTTTTGTTTTGTTTTTTTGAAATTATATGTTATTTCTACCCTCTTTCTATTTTTTTTTCTTTAAAAAAAAAAGTGGTATTTTTATACAATGGAATATTACTCAGCTATAAAAAAGATGATCTTGAGGCCTTCATAATGAAATGGAAGCAACTTGAGCCTATTCTCCTAAGTGAAATAAATAAGAATCATATTTATAAATATCACATTGTGTCTCTAGTGTAAAAAGTAATAAGAACTGTAGGAGCAATAAAACCCAAAATGTGTAATTGCTATTGTCAAAAGGAGAGGAAAACAAACTGCTCTAAAGGATATAACTTCATGTGTATTTAAGTGTGTAGGATTCATAACCATATTACTGTTTCTTGGATCACTGAGCAGAACTGTTTGCAGTCTCACTGTTTGTCCACTTTGTGTGCTTTAATTTTGTAACTTGAACAACTATTTCTAAGATGACAGTATGTAATTTGTCAACTAGTGATTTCTTAGTGTTTATTTTTGGAATTTTGTACTATTGCTTCCCTTTTTTTCTGTTTTGCTTTTTTTTTTTTTCTCTTTAAATAAAAATTTTTAAAAAAATGTAAGTCAGTTGATTCACTTTACTAAAAAAAAAAAAAAAAAAGGAAAATAATTTACCTACCCTTGTAGTTGTTGTTGGTGAGACATAAGGGGCACTCTTGGTTTGTTCCAGCCAGTATAATCCTGGTTACATCGAAGTTTTTTAACAGAAAGAGGAACTGGCTGAGCAAGAAACCCCAAACTTCTTTTGGCAGAGGGAGTTTGGCTTGAAACACTAGTCCTATTAAAAAAAAAGGAAAGATGATGCAAGGTAAGTTTTGCATGCTACTTTTCCCCTCTAAGTAGATTCACAGAAGTCAGGATCTTTTTTTTTTTTTTTAAAAGAAGTCAGTATCTAAGGAAAACATTCTTTAAGTCTGGAAAATATTTATAAGGGTCACTGGGAGAAAACTTGCAATGTAAATTAAGTTTGCTGACAGAGTGATCAAGAAGCTTAAGACCAGACTGTGCCTATTTAACCTACAACCAAGGTAATCCAAGTTGACAGCTTGAGAAAGGTAGGTATTTCCCCCACCACTTTATGAATATCACACATTAGTTTAGCTAGTCTTAGACTTAGGCAGTCAACTTTTCCTACCACTAAAAATAATGAATTCTTTTCACTCAAGCTATTTGGGAAAGTCCTCTAGTTTAATGTTTAGAACTGAAAATATTAGGGATATTTCTAATTTTCCTAGACACTGTGATTATTTTCCCAAAAGGCACTATCAATTTATACTTCCACTGACACTGAATTTCCATTCCCTCACATCTCCATTATTTGTTCTTAGAAGTTTTACTTTTTATAGAATAGGGACATTTGATCTCACTGTTACTTTAGTTTACATTTTCCTGGTTACTACAGAAGTTGAACACAAGTGGTGCCCTGGTTCACAAACTCAATTTTCTTCACAATTCTGGTCCCAAACCAAACTGGACAAGAACTATAAGGTCACCAAAGAACCTATCTATTGAATTTGATTTGGTTCTTGTCCAACTCAGTTTGTGACCAGAATTGTGGAAGGCATCAAGTCTATGATCCAAGGTACCACTGTGTTTTTCTCATTGTTTTCTTTTCTTTTCTTCCCTCCTTCCTTTTGGTTCCCTGAGATGATGTGTTGCTGTGTATTCTAGGTTGTCCTTGAAACTCACAGGAATCCTCCTGCCTCAACCTCTAGAGTGTTGAGATCACAGGTATATGCCACCATACCCAGATGTTTACTTTTTTTTCTAAACTATTTTTCATTACCCTTAGTTTTATAGAGGGTTCTTAATGATTTGGAGTTCTTTATATATTCTATATACTAATTGTTGGCCTATTACATAGCCTAAGCTCAATTTTTTTACAAAGTGCTGGGATTACATTCATGCACCTCTACATCCAGCCTTCTATCCTTCAGCTTTCAACCTTTCAGCATCTCTACATTATAGCTGGTGCTCTTTTACAGAGAATAAAGATTTTTTTTCTTCTCTCAAACTCATTCATTCCATCTTTCTCTTATATTTAAGTCACTGACCCATTTGGAGTTAATTTTCATATATAGTATTAGGAAGGGAGGATATTCAAGTTTATTCTTTTATATATATACAATTAACCTTCCTATACCATTTGTTGAAGGATTTTTTTCTTTTCTTTTCTTTTTTCTTTTTTTTTTTTGAGGTAGAGTCTTGCTATGTAGTTCAGGCTAGCTTTGAACTTACTATGTAGCCCAGGCTGGCCTAGAACATGTGGAGATCCTGCCTCCAAGTGCTGGAATTACAGGTGAGTGCCACCACACCCAGCTGAAAGAATGACTTTTAACCCATTCAATATTCCTTTTCTTTTTTTTCAATACTCCTTTTCTTTCAGCCTATTTTTGTCTTTACATTGTAAGCAGACTTCCTGTATATATCAGTACTTGATTCTAGTCTGTGCCTCATGGCCTTATAGGCTTTGTTAAGTATTAGTTTTTTTCACCAATCTGAAATTTTCACATTATCTTTGAAATAAAAGTATTTTTCCTCAAATATTCCTCTATAAAATATGCTGATTTTGTCATTTTGGTAAGACATTATATTTAATAAATGATTTGTAAATAAAAATTTTTTTAAAAAACTTAGGTTGCTGGGCTGGGGATTTAGCTCAGCAGCACAAGCACCTGCCTGGCAAGTGTGAGATTGTGAGTTTGATCCCTGGTACAAAAAAAAAAACAACAAACGAACAAACAAACAACAAAATAGCAATGTAAAAGTGTCTTAGAGATGAGATCTTGGTATGTTCATCATTAGAGAGGACAGAAAATACAACGCACAATATGTTAACACTGAAAGTCACAACCAGTAGGCTCAGCACAAATTTTTCCGGATCTCAGTTTGTTTGTAGAAAAACTAAAACATTTCTAGAGTACTTTCTATCTAAAGTGCTATGATACTGTGAGTCTCAGTGTTGGAGAGGAGGGGAGTAGAGGTTGACCCAGTGCTTCATGCAAGCTAGACAAGCATTGTAACACTCATTAGTTTTCTATTCTTTTTTTTTTTTTTTTTTTTGCTCCTTTTTAGACAGGGTCTTGCTAAGCATTTTGGGCTGGCCTTGAACTCACTTTGTAGTTCAGGCTGGTCTTGAACTCGCAATGATCCTCCTGCCTCAGCCTCCTGAGTGCTGGGATTGCATGCATGCACCACCACACCCGGCTCTAGTTTTCTATTCTGAAATTAGGGTATTCTTAGAGGATAATGCATAGCCTGTCCCATCATTCAATATTTTGAGAGAGAGAGAGAGAGAGAGAGAGAGAGAGAGAGAGAGAGAGAGAGAGAGAGAGCGCACTTCTTTTTCTTTAACAGTAAGTGTATTTGAAAAGGAAAAGTGAGGGGGTAAAGAAGCAACTGGCTCTGCAGAACAAACCTGGACCAAACAAGAAAAAAAGAGAAAAGCAAAAAAAAATAAAAAATAAAGAAAAGCAAAAAAAAAAAAGTACAACCTGGGTTTGGAAGACTCAGGGCGGGCTACTGTTTAGAGCCATGGTAGCCTGAAAAAGCAAGTTCTTCAAATTTTTCATAAGGCACTGAGACATAGCTTAGTGGAACAGTACCTGCCTGGCAAGCATGAGGTACTGAGTTCGATCCTTGGTACCCACCCACCCCTAAAAAAAGTCAATTTTTTTGCAAGGCATGATTCCTACATACCTATCTAGGTTATTGACACTAGATGAGTAATCCTTGGATCCAGCTCTGCTTCCATAAAATGATGATGACTGCAAAGGTAAAAGCCCTAAGAAACAAAAGAAAAAGTTTAGTATCTAGATTAATCATTCAATTTCACTTAATAAAAAAATTACACATTGGGTATGTTTATTTTCAACTCTGTTTTCCCCTTTTCATCAAAGTAAAACATAATCATGATAAAAGAGATTAAGGACTGTGGAAAAAGTTACAATAGCAAAGCACTATTTCTTATCCCCAAACTCTCCAAATTGCTAAACTTTTTATTTTTATTTTTGGTTTTTTTTGAGACAGTCTCACCATGTATTCCAAGTTGGCCTTGAACTCTCTACTGGTAGGTAGCAGGAGGTACCTTGCACTCAAGGCAATCCTCCTGCCTAAGTCTCCTGAGTGTAGGAATTACATACATGTGCCGCCACACTCAGCTTCTAACCATTTTTAAAAAGTTTTTCTGGGGACTGGAGATTTAGCTCAGAGGTGTAAGTGCCTGCCTGGCCAAGTGCAAGGTCATGAGTACCATCCCTGGTACCAAAAAAAAAAAAGTTTTTCTGACCTCTTCCATAAAGCTAGACAGTACATTTCCACTACTTCATGATTTATTCATTCTAAACACTAGAAATTTCTCACAGCACTCTAAATTGAGGTCCAGGAAGATCTGTACTGAGGCAATCTAGACTTGTTCTCCTCTAAACCAATTATTACAAGTGTTATGCTAGTTATTCTACTGATGAATGCTAGAAGTTGAATGTATTTAAAACTTCTGCATTTTGTTTCATGGATTTTTTTGTAACTTTACTATGCATTTCCTTCTCTCACCTTATCTCTTTCACAGCAACATTTTTTTTTTCTGGGATGATGGAGATTGAACCTAGGGTCTTATACATGGTAGATAAGTATTCAACCACTGAGCTCCATCTCCAGACCCTACATCGACTTTTGTAAGAAGATTTTGTAAGAAGATTCTTAACTTCAACACTGCTAAGACTTATATAATTTTTCTGTTTTCTAACTACTGGTTGATTTTTTTTTTTGGTACCAGGGATCAAACTCACGACTGCACGCTTGCAAGGCAGACACTAATACCACTGAGCTAAATCCCCAGCTATTACTGATTTTTAAAGCTAAAAAGTGGTAGAGTTTATATTTCACAGGTAAAACATTTGACAAGTCTTTCTATAATGGCCAATGTTATAATCCCAAACCACTAAAAGAACATTTCTAGAAGCTGAACCAAGTAGAGTCTTTTTTTTTTTGGATACTGGGAATTGAACTCAGGATCTCATGCTTGCCAGTCAGGTGACATGCCACTGAGCTAAATCCCTGGCCCTCAAGTAGAGTCTTATAAATTATCAGTTTATCAAAATCATGATATATTTTGTTTTGCTTCAACTTAATTTTAAATTGATATAACATTAAAATCAACAAAAGATATGAGTCTCTAAAGACTTCAGATGCCCAGAAATATAGGTAAAGTGTGGGAAATATCTGACAAAAATGCAGTCTTTATTCCTAGTGCAGTGGCAAGCAGAAACACCAAAATGACCCCCAGGATTTGGATGCAGATTTATTTTACATCAATGGGCATTGATTGGGATCATTCCCAAAATATCAGGCCCCAAAGGTTCAGGGAGGGAGGTTTTTATAGGGCCAGTAGGGGGAAGTACAAAGGCAGAGCAGCTGGTTTTGATTGGTTCTTACAATATGTATCACAGTGACCAGCTATGCATCACTGTGACCAGCCATTTCTAAGAAACAAACAATAGAACAGTTACCTGGGCAATTAACAAACTGAGGTATACTAGATGGGGGAGGGGAGGCATTTTCAGCTACACTCATTTTTGTAAAATCAGAGTATAAAGCAATCTTAAATGCTTTAGGTAATAATTTCAATTTCTTCTACATAAAATTTTCTGATTAGTAGAAGCACCAATGCCTACATTCTAAGTACTATGACAATGAAACAGCTTAATTCCAGACAATCAAATGGAGTAAGGAGGTCAAATTTAGACTATCTAGTACTATATACACTAGTTTTGAGTAATGCAATAGTATATGTCTCACTTTACATTTTTACTTCTAGTTCAATATAGTATATCATATGACTATCTTAAAGACCGAACTTACCTGATGTCCGATTTTCTTCAGACTGCTTCAAACTCAACTGCTTTTCTCTACTGCTGGTTAAATACTTTCTTGAGGGATCTGTCATAGCTTTGTTGTTCCTATAGTTTTAAATAATAATTTTACATCATTGAAGAGATACTAAAAGTCAGCAGGATAACCTGTCAGGTGGAAGTCAGCTCATCTTTATCCTTAGCTATTCAAATATTTCTATAAAGTGTCTGAATAAAACAGACATGGTGACAGAGACAAAAACTATAGCATGGGCTTCCCTTCATGAATATTTTAACTACTACTGCTGGTGCTTTTTGTTTTTTCATTTCTCTTTTCAGGTAGTAGGAACAGACTCCAGGGTCTCTTGCTAGCTAGGCAGGCATTGCACCCCTGAGCCACATCCCAGGCCCTAGCTACTGCTGCCATTGTATGTCCCAACTGGTCAGCAGCAGGAGCTGATGTGAACATGATCCAGTACCACCCTCTCAGAAAATCAATTGAACATTTGAAAGCAAATGGTTTTGTCTGAGTCTTTTCACTTTAGAAAAGATAATTAATACTGAATAGGTATGTACTTGTCTTCACCTGTCCAGTACCTTGGCCAGAATTATTATTATTATTATTTTTTGGTACCGGGGATCAAACTCACGACCTTAAGCTTGCCAGGCAAGCGCTTATGCTGCTGAGCTAAATCCCTGGCCCAAAACTAGAAATTAGTTATGTTTTCTATTTTTTTTTTGTCTTTTTGAGACAGGGTCTCACTATGCAGTTCAAGTTGGCCTTGAGCTCACTCGGTAGCCCAGGATGGTATTTACTCTGTAGCCCAGGATGGTGGGCCAGAATTATTATCTGAGGTCTCATAAGAATAACTAATTTTCAAACCTGAAAACTCATGTATTATTATTTAGGAACAATATAGAAAAGGAGGTAAAACAAAAGCAGATGACCACAGGACCCTCTGGCCCTATCACATTTGGTTAATACTCTAAAGCTGTTAGTCTGACAAAGCATTGCAACAGCTTTTTTAAAAGTACCACTCAGAGATTATTAGAAATGAGCTGCCCTTTAAAATATAATATACATGGATTGATATTCCTTATCCAAAATATTTGAGATTAGAAGTGCTTTACATTTTGGTATGCTGACATTTGTATATTAGGAAGGGAAACAAAGTTCCAAACACAATTCATATACACCCTGTACACAGAACTTCAAAGTAGTTTTATAAAATATTTTTAGTGCACCTGTGTTCTGCACATCATCTGTCAAGGGGTCAGATGTGAAATTTTATTTATTTTTTTGGTGGCAGAAATTGAACTCATGGCCTTGCATTTGCCAGGGAGGCACTGTACTGTTGAGCTACATTCCCAGCCCCGGAAGGGAAATTTTAGCATCATGTCAGGACTCAGTGGTCTCCCATTTTGGAGCATTTCAGATTTTTGTAGTAAAGATACTTAATCTGTACTTAAATCAACAAATCATTTCATTTATAAAGATATACAGATCCAGAAACCAAGGGGCAGAAATAGCAGTGGTCTCTTATGCTGTAATTTTTAATAACTCACTTTAAGAATTTGTGCTTTTTATCATTCAAATTTAGATGCCATAGGGTCCTACTTCTAAGATGAGGAAGTTTTCACCATGAGGCATAGTAAAAGAACAATTAAACATAAAGTCATGGCTGCTACCTAGTCATTTTGGGTTTTTCATGCAGGCAGATCAACAAGCAAAGAAAGGAGTTATCATACTAGCAGGAGTATGTGATTATTATAAAGAGGAAAGGCTGCTGCTATGTAACAAAGACAAACAGTAACTGGAATAATGGAGATTCACCTAATGGAGATTCACCAGGGTACATCTTAGTGCTCTCATGCTTATGCAACAAGGTTCTCACATCACTTTAACCGGCAATGAGCTGAACAGTGACCTGACCATGACCAGGGACTTAGATCCCTCAAATGTGGAGACTTTAGACCAGGCAAACCATCAAGACTGAAACCATTGGTAGAGGATTTCCGAAAGATAGAAGGGGTAAGGGGAGATGATATCAGCTATGCCTCAAGGCCATGTGCAGCCATGTACTCTATTTCAGTCCACTAACCCTTGTTTTTTTAAGATTCTCCCCTGAAGTTGGGAAATAACAGTGTGAGGAATCTACGGCTTGATGGAATGAACTTAATGGATATGACCAGATCTAAACGGTGTAGGCAGAGAAGAGAAGCACTGCCTCTTTTCCTTTTTTGTGGTGCTAAAAATCTAAGTCTGAGCCTTATGCATGCTAGCCACATACTGTTACCACCAAGCTACACTCCTAGACCAAAAAGGCATTTTGTTGTTTCTTTTTGGTGGTGGAGCTGATTGAAGCCAGGGTTTTGTGTATGCTAAGCATTGGCTTCCAGAGCTACATTACCTACAGTACCATCTTTTTAGTGGACAATGCTCATGTTCCATCAGAGCTCCTCAGAACCTTTTATTATCCTTTTCATACTACCTGGTTGTTTTCAATGTGTTTCAACAATCAAAACCTGTAGTGCTTCAGAAAACTGCATGTGAACTACTTATAGGATTTTGTCCATTTAGACAGAGCCAAAAACCCCAGGGCAGCTGACAACCAAAGACTGTTCAATGTAGCAATAAAAGGGAAACTCAATAGAAACTCCTGTTACATCAAGAGGAAATCTACTCTTGATCACATCCTTGCTTGGCTGTCTCCTCTGCTCTGCCTTCCAATCTTGGCAGTGCCAGATGGTTCTAAATATAGCAGCTTTCATAACAGAAAAGGAAGAGCATCTTTAATAAGCTAGTCTGGGGTATGGCTCTCAAAAACATTTCTGAAATCTTAGGGTCTACCTTTACAGTTTTCCTAATGATTCTATAAGCCATTAAATAAATACTCATTATATATTAAAATCTTTGTACTAGCTAAAGGGAATTTTGCACCTCCAAACTTGAACCTTGAATACACAAATTTTGTTTCTAAAAGTGGATGCTAGCCTAACAAACATTATCTTAGGAGGGTAGGGGATAAGGATACGGATATACATTATAGACTAGTAAACTGGTAGCTATTTCTATACCTCAGTAAACTACTTGATAAAAACTGTCACCTATAATGTCTTGAAAAGCAGACTTCATCTTCATTGAAACTACACTTCTAAGGACAAAAATAAAGACAAGAAGATTTGTCTGGGTTAGTGCTTTGCATTCAACAAGACAAATTCAAGCTAGAGCTAGCCAGCTTGCAATCAGGTATGAAAGGGAACACAGCTCTCTGTGCCAATGGCTTAGAATCAAAACTGCCTAATAATTTGAGACCACAGAGGATCAAAAATTTCAATCTCTTCTGATTCTCAAATTGAGACAATGACAAGAAATAACCAGAGTAACTTCTACTAAAAAAAAAAAAATTTTAAAGCAGGGCATGGTGGTACATGTCTATAATATCAGCACTTGGGTGGCTACAGCAGGAGGATTGTTTTGAGTCCAAATCAGCCTGGGCTACAAGGTGAGCTCAAGGCCAGCCTGAACTGCATAGTGAGATCCTGTTTCAAAAAGATCAAACAAAATAAAAACTAAGTAAATAAATATTTTTTAATGTTAAGCAAAACTTGGTGAAAAAGATAAACATTCTATATTATCTTTGTGATTTTTGTGTAAATTTTAGATTTACACAATTTAAAAATTTATTACAAATAAGCCAAAACCAGGGCCAGGGATTTAGCTCAGTGGCTTAAGTGCCTGCCTGGCAAGCACAAAGTTGTGAGTTCAATCCCCAGGACAAAAAAAAAAAAAAACCAAACTATTAGCCTCAATTGTTTTACAAATCCTAAAAAACATATTTTACCTTTAAAGAAATCTTCAGATTTTCAAAACTTTTAGACCTATACCAGCAGGAACTAGCACATGAAAGCAATGTGGCCCTGAGGAACAACAGTCCTCAAAATTTACTTCCTGTTGGCCTTCATAGAATACAGAGAAGGAAAATCCACCAGAATGCAAGGCCAGTCATATGGAATACAATAAGCAAGTGGGTTCCTCCTAGAGAACTGAATCAGACTGCTAGATGGGGTAACCACAAATTTATCCCACTGCCTTCACTGTCCTCACAATTTCTGTCTCACAAAATTTTATCACTACTATGAGCAGACTCTTCTAATTTCCTATTCCTGTCTTTTCTAAACAGAAGTTTTTATTGTGGTCACCCAGTTCCTACTCCAGCAATGTGTGCATAACAATGGAACTGGAGAATGCAAATTAACTTGCTGTCTAGTGTTTAGGTATCAGACCATAAGGGGCACAGCCAAGACGCAGCCGGACTTTCTGGAGAAGATTATACATCAGCTAGGGATTCTAGTCTCTGAACTGCATACAATGCTTACAAGGCTTGGAGCTTGTCCACATTAAGATTGGGGTAAGGCTGCACTTATGGATGGGAAGAATGACAAAGACCAAAGTGGCAAACTGTGGAAGGCTGTTGGTTGTTCCCAAATAACCAATGCATACTGTAACAGTCAAGTTTTGGCTAGGGAAATTTCTTGGACTCATAAAAACACAGCTCCTCATTTAATGACCTGGGATTTATAACCTGTCATTTTTGGTATGGTTCTGCACATATTGTTTATAAAACCTCAATGCCTTTTTCTGTACAGTATACCTGTTAACATAGCATTGTAACTTTTGCTGATTGAACTGTACAGTACTACAGTTTTATGTTCTAGTATACATTTCAATACTGCATGTAAAAATTATGCAAATAAAAGCAAAATCATCAAGATGGAGTTTCCTTTGACCACTTCTTTGTTTTGAATATACATAACGTTTGATTCCTCATTTAGTAACCAATTCAATTAACAACTCAGATGCAGGAATGGTGCTTGGTCATTAAGCACTGAGGATCTGTATAATTCTGACTAGGTTCATGACATTGTGATACATACAGAAGTGAGAGGTATGATTTCCAGCCTAAAGGAAACTATGCTTTCTCTTTGGCCTTCTCCTTTCTAATAAGAGCATGCAGGTATTCACTGAAGCAGCTAAGTCAGTCCAAAATATGGTAAATTAACAAGACCCCCAAAAATCTGAGTCTACAATAAACGTAGTTTAGATATCTGTCCTGTCACCAGCCAGCTTTCTACATCAGTTATAGAAGCAGAACCAATTTGGTTTTTTCCCAAATCCCTTCTGTGACCCTTTCATCTCGAACACCAGTTAACTAACAATTTCTGTTAAGGTATTAGTTGATGTATTTTACTGGTAACTATATAGTAAACATTTTCTTTCCATGAACAGAAAAAAAAATCTTCACATGATGAAGATGATACAGTTTGAGCCAGTGACAGCCCTGTTGCACATCTATTCTCTTTTATTCAAGAAATATTCCTTTTTTTTTTTTGAGTTAGCGTCTTGCCTTGCAGTGCCAGCTGGCCTTGAATGCCACTGTGTAGCTTAGGCTGACCTCAAACTCCCAGCAGTCTTCCTGCCTCAGCCTCCCAATTGCTGGTATTACAACACCAAGCCCAGCAAGAAATACTCCTCTGGAGATTAATGCTCTTTGTCTAGTAGCTATGTAGGTCTTGCATTCTTTTCTCCCCAGGCTGACTTTTTATGCCATTAAAAGTAAAACACAGTATTGAAGGGTACAGAAGAGTTCACATTGAAACAATAACAAGAAACACTTGCTTAGAGTTCTTTAGCTCTAAGTATTGCACAATTTTTAAAAAGGCAAGAAAGGAAAAGTGTAATGAAACAACAAAAGCAGTAACAATGGCCTAATTCCCTACCGAGCACAAAATCTCCTGTCATCAAAATACTTTAAATGCTATTCTACTATCTTTGGAATTCTCACCAGTTAAACATTCCTCCAATATCCCCTAGTGGTTACGACTATCAGTAGAAGAAACACTAATTGAGTGCCAAAAAGGCACTTAAAGCAACTTACGATGATGAATCATTTTCTTTAGGGTAATCTTCATTGAGCTCTGAGCCAGATGATAGCATTCTTTTCCTCTTTTCAGTGCTACACACAAGAAAAGTTATTTTTCAAAAGTTGCAGTTCATATACCATTAAAAATTATAAGCCAGCATACTCAAGGACAGGAAATGCAACTACTATTGTCTAAATCTCTATATTATATTTAAATTAACAGGCAGTACAACTGCAGACTCAAGACACGTCAGTGACATAAACTATGTAAAACAAACACTTGAAATTACCCATAAAAATTATTATATACTTTCTCCTTTTTTTCCTCCTCAAATTTCTAAAAGGCTTAAAAGACTTTAGAAACAATTACTTGAATGACTAAGAAACATCTTTCCTACCGGTTTTCTAGTAACCCTGATCTAAGAGGTGTTGATGTAGCTGTCAAAGAAGGAATCGTCCTGGTGACAGTTATTCCACTTCCTGCTACAGTCTTAATGGATCCTCTACCTGGATTACCAAGAACTTTTCGAAATGGAGTATCATCTTTAGTTTCCAAACTTCCTCTTTTTGAAGAGACCTGAAACAATAAAGTTTGCAATAGTTAAATCTTCAAATTAACTGCAATACTTTTAAGACCAGCCATCCTCACGTGGGGAACTTTAAAAAACAAAAAACTAGAGACTCATTTCCAAAGACTGTAGTCTAATTAGTCTGGGGTGGGGCTCACTCATTGGTGAATCTATAAACCTTCTCTTTGGCAGTGCTGGGGATCAAATCCAGGCCTCTCATATACTAGCCAAGTACTCTACCACTGAGTCATACACCAGCTCATACATACATATACACATATACGTATGTATGTGTGTGTGTGTGTGCATATGTATGTATATATATATATATATATATATATATATATATATATATATATAATTTTTTTTTTTTTTTTGGTTTTATGAGACAGAGCTTCAATGTGTACTTGTGTACTTCAGGCTGACCTTGAACATACTATAATAGTCCAGGTTATCTTCAAACTCATGGCAATTCTCCTGCCTTTGCCTCCCAAGTGCTGGGATCACAGGTATGTCCCACCATGCTTACCTACATACATACTTTCATTAATTTATTTATTTATCTGTCTTTCTGAGACGGGGTTTCACTATGCAGTTCAGGCTGGCTTTGAACTCACTTTTTAGTGCAGGCTGGCCTTAAACTCACAGTACTCCTTCTGCCTTAGCCCCCCAAGTATTCTGATTACAGGTGTGTGTCACCACGCCTGGCTAAAATACGTATTTTTAAAAAGCACTCCAGGTGATTCAAATGCATAGTCAACTATGAAAAACTGAACTTGATAAAGGCAGGCATGGTGGAGCACTCCTGTAACCTCAGTACTTGGGAGGCTGAGGCAGGAGGATCATTGCAAGTTTGAGACCAGCCTAGGCTACAAAGTGAGCCCAAAGCTAACCTGAACTGCATAGTGAGACCTTGTCTCAAAAAGATAAGACAAAAAAAAAAAAGAAAAGAAATAAGAAAAAGAAAAACTGAACTTGACATTTTCTTGTAGTATCTCCAAAAATTTTTTAAAAATCCCACAGTGCAGTTGGAGACAGAAGGCAAAAACTCTATTTTAAATAATTTTTAAAAAGACATAGTTCTAGTGATCAACACATGAAGTGACCTCCGAGAAAAAAATACGCAACGTAAAGGAGTAACAAGGGATGGGAGTATAGCTCAGTGTCAGAGTATATGTTTAGTGCCAGGTATGGTTGTGCACACCTGTAATCCTGGCAACCAGGAGACTGAGGCAAGAGGATCACTGTGGGTTGGAGACCAGCCTGGACCACATCATGATTTCAAGGCCAGCCTGAACTACATAATGAAACTCTGTCTCAAAAACCAAAAATAAAATATGAGGTATGGCAGCACATGCCTATAATTTCAACATTTGGGAGGCTGAGGTAGAAAGACTGTGAGTTTAAGATCAGCTTGGGCATCTTAGTAAGACCCTATCTCAAATAAAAAGGGCTGAGAATGCAGTTGAGTGGCTTGCAGAGTACTGCCAAAAAAAAAAAGTTATGTCATTCTCTATGGAATAGAACACACATCCAATTACTTATTATATCTTAAGTTTAGAAAATTAAAAAAAGAAAAACCTTTAACCTGGATTAATGGTTTTAAAAATTAAACTTAATTTTAAATGGGTGATAATTTTCAAACTTCAAGGTACAGTGGTAGAGAGCCTGCCTATCATGCACAAGGCCCTGCATTTTATCTCTGGCATTGAAAAAAAATGGAATTATTGTTCACAAATACAATATTAAAAGCTGGTTGTGGTGGTATACAGCTGTAATTCCAGCACTCAGGAGGTTGAGGCAGGAGGACTGTTACAAGTTCAAAGCCAGTCTGGGCTATAAACTGTGTCTTAAAAAACCAAAATCGAATCAAATTGCCATTGCCTGAGAAGTTTCACTATCACACCCTCTACTCAGTTCTCTCACTTTTCATTTTCCTACTTCATACAATATTCTTCTCCAGGTTTTCTGCACAAAATTCAAGATTTATCCTTAAAATGCACAAAATCATCTATAATTTTGTATTTTTTTTTTTTGATACCAGGAATCAAACTCAGGACCTTGTGCTTGCCACTGAGCTATATTCCCAGCCCTGTATTCCTTTTTATTAAATGCTAGTTACAAAGCTATACATTCCCACTAATAGGAATTACTTGTGCATATATATATATATATTTGCACCTGCTATATGTGTTAATGTTTATTTATTTATATATATATATAGATAGATAGATATATACATATGCATCTGCTATATATGTTAATGTTTATTTACTTAAGTAGTATTTTAATAATTTCAATTCCTACCTATAACTGTATAATTGTGGTGGGTAAAAGAAGCCAGATTCTCCATTCTCTTGGAAAAAATACACAAAGATTTCAAGAGTATAAAACTCAAAAATGGCTGAGCATGGTGACATACACCTGTAATTCCAGCACTTGGGAGGCTGAGGCAGAAGGAGTGCTGTGAGTTCAAATCCAGCCTTGGCTACAGAGTGAGTACAAGGCCAGCCTGATTTACAAAGTGAAACCCTGTCTCAAAGAATGAACAAACGGATAAATAAATAAATAAATAAATAAATGGTAAAACTCCACAAACTATAACCTAATCTATAGTAACAGAAAGCAAATCTGGTCATTTCCAGATAGAGACAGGCAGATTATACAAGAGGATGAAGAAACTTTTAAGGGTTACAACTAAGTTCACTGGGCTGTTTATGGTAATGATTTTAGAAGTGAAAACAGATGTCAACACATATATAATCATACTCTGAATATGTATGATTTACTCCATACCAATTATATATCAATAAAAATGTCTCCCTAAAAATCTAACCCATGAAAAACTAACAAAAGTTAAATTTTATTTATTGCTTAGTCCTGTAAATGGACTAAATTATCACCTCTTATATTGCCAAATACAACTAATAAATTTACTTAGAGGACAATTTCAAAGTTTGTCTGATTTCATGCCTAGTTTGCCTTGTAAAACACTTAGTAAGACATAAGGCCTGCTAAATTGCAGAAAGATTATTCACTGACATATGGTGAATAACAACATGCATGCATGAAACTCTTTTAAAAAAATGCGTCATGTATATTCCCTATGAATGTAAACATTATGTACTGCAAGCATGTACTAATAAAAATACATTTAAGAAGTAAAAACAGCCAGGCATGTTATTGTATATCTGTAGTCCCAGCACTCAGGGGCCTGACGCAGAAGGATTGCTACAAATTCAAGCCTGGACTATATAGCAAAACACTGTTTCAAAAAAACCAAAAATAAACATAAAATAAATAAAAATAAAAAAGCAAATAGAACACCTCAACAAGACATACAATGTAAAGGTAAAGTTCAAGCTGGGTTACATGGCACAGGCCTATAATCCCAGCATTGAGAGGCTGAGGTAGGAGGATTGCTCCAAGTTTGAGGTTAGCCTGGGCTACATAGGAAGATACTTCCTCAACAAAACAAAACAACCCCAACCAATCAAAGTTTATAATGTAGAACAGACTAAAGAGTAAAGAGTATACAGATATTATGTAAAACACTTGCAGGTGGTATAGTATAAACAGCTACACACTTTTACATGTGCTTGCAGCAACCCTTAAAATATTGCTGCCTCAATTTTATAGATAGGTACAAGACTCAGGTACCAAGTTCCCCAGTGATCCACAGCTAGCAAGTGACAGCACCATACTTTATCTCATATCTTACTCCAAAACCATGCTTTTAAAAACTACAATGCACTGTGGTTCATAATGCTGATCTTGAAACACCAAGTGAAACTGTAAAATTTTGTAGCAAAATTACATGTAAGAAGAGATATGATAGGCCAGGGATTTAACTCAGTGGCACAGGAGCCTACTTGGCAAGCATGAGGTTGTGAGTTCAATCCCCAGTACCAGGAAAAAAAAAAAAAGAAGGGATGTGAAAAACCACAAAAAATTTCATGAAAATCATTCAAAAGATCAAGAAAGCCAAAATGATAAATGTTAGCTATGCAGAAAATACCCTCGTAACAATGCCAGAAATATAATACAGGATGAATTTACTACCTGCAACTACCCAGTATGTCTGTCTATAACATAAGATTTTTTTTTTAAAAGCTAAAAAGATTTAAATAAACATACCTGATTATCTGAGTAAGAAAGCTGCCTGATAGTTTCCTTCTGTGAGGGCCTGCTACCCAGAATGGCTCCAAAACTACCAGAACCCTGAGGTTTCATGGCTGGTGACCAAAAAAAAAAAAAGTGAAACGAAAAACAAATCACTGACTTTAAGACATCAGGAAAAAGATGACCAAGTTTTTCTGACAGAATGTAAATTTCTACAACAGAGAGCTAAAATCTCAAGCAAAAAGGTAAATAACATAAAAAAGTAAGAATGTGTAATGGATAAAATTTACAATCAAAAGGAAAATTCTATAGAAAAATCGGTAGTTAACACTACAGTAGAGTTAGCCACTATCTATTAGAGTAGTGATGGCAAATCCTTTAAAACTTTTAATCATACAACAGCCTGCTGAGGGATGTGTACCATAGGTTTGCCACCTCTGGTCTAGAACATGAGCATCATTTGCATCATTATTCATTAAGATTATTGGTCTGTAGTCTAGTTGTAGTCTTTTAAAACTGCTAATTTCAGACTCTGCATGTTAAGTCTTACCTGTATGAAGTCTGTTTTGATGAACTGCATCTAGAAACAACCTCATTTCTTCTGCATCCTTACTTGGTACTTTGTCAATAGACAAGAAGCTATTATCTTGTAGTGTTAACATTAGGCGGCTCTGCTTTGTTCCACTGGGTCGAAGTACCACATTTTTAATGTTATGACTTAGCTGATAAAGAAAAACATTATCCAAAAAAAAAAAAAAGGTATAATGAGGTATAATTTAGGTTATACAATGAATACCAAACTCCACACTTTCCAAGTTACAATTCTCATACTTCAATACAGTAATTCAATCTATCTTCAACTAAAGCAGTTCCCATTTCTTAACACGTTTACCTCAAAGACTTAACTTTCAAAAGATTTACACAGGTACTAAAATTCATTTTATAGAGTAACATGAGCTCTCTTGATCTTACAAGTAGAGAGCTGCATTTTCAGATACAGTTCTAATGTTATATAAAGAATAAAAAAGTGAGTTAACATTTTTCAGAGCCTGGATGGTTATACTGCTATCTCCAGTATAGAAAATCAAATTAAACTAGTTTTGTTTCCTTAAATTCTCCCTAAATTCTTAAAGCTATTTGGCAAATTGTTTGGCCAGCTGCAATATAAAAGGAATATAAATTCAAGCAACAAATCTCAAACAGAATTTCAAACTGTCAAAAAATAAAGCTTTACCAATACTAAGAAATTACTTTTTAATTGTCTTAAGAAAACTCACTTTCCTTTGATCACAAAAATGTACTAAGCACCCTCGAATTTTCTTAGCTTACTGGTATCAATTCCCAGAGCTGGTATATCTTGAATTGTCCTAGCCTTTGGAAATGTTATAAATACTTTTTATTTATTTTCTCTTGAATTTTTTCTCAAGGTTAAATGAATTAATCTTAAAAGTTTCACTATCTAAATAATTCCTAGCATTCAGGTAGATGTATTCTCTAATATTCTCCATCAGCAGCCATATATCAAGGTTTCTAAAACTGCCTTTTGCAGAAGGCAATGTCTAAAAATGGAAGGCAGAGCCATTGTTAATTTCCTGTTATCTTGTTCTGAATTCCTGTATCATTTTCATTGTTTTGTTAGATTTGGTTTTATTCTATCTTGTTTTGTTTGATTTTATTAAGTCTGATGGTATGGGCAGCTATTTTTGAAGATAACAAGATACATTATGGTTGCCATTGTTGATTTCCTGTTATCTTGTTTTGAAGTCCTGTATCACTTTCAGTGTTTTGATTGGTTTTATTCTGTTCTGTTTTGTTTGATTTTATTATGTCTTCTAGTATGAGCAGCTATTTTGAAGATAATAAGAGGTATTATGCTAGCCATTGTTGATTTTCTATTATATTGTTTTGAAGCTCTATATTGCTTTCATTGTCTTGTTTTGATTGGCTTTATTGTTTCATTTTGCTTGGTTTTATTCTCTTTAAAATTAAAAAAAACCTGCTTCTTGCTTAATTAAGACATATCCTTCAAGCAGCATAAAGAATAACATGTTTCATAATTTTAATTAAGAAAAATAGTTCTGTCAATTTTTAGATAAGAATGAAAAACACTTCTACCAATATTAAAATTTGAAGTGATATATTTTTAGCATCAAAGTAGGTCTTAAATTCATGTCCTTGAGTAGAAGTTCCTTAGTAAAACACAAAAATAGGTAGTATAAAGGCATTATTTCAATTTATCATTTTAAAAAATTAGTTAAATGTGAATAGGGAAGTTTTTGCATTAAAAAGATGAGAACAAACCTGAACTTGGTCACTTCAACAACTGAAATTCCCATCTAGTCCCA
This sequence comes from Hydrochoerus hydrochaeris, assembly GCA_004027455.1. Lineage (NCBI taxonomy): Eukaryota > Metazoa > Chordata > Mammalia > Rodentia > Hydrochaeridae > Hydrochoerus > Hydrochoerus hydrochaeris. The sequence goes on along the minus strand of PVLA01000087.1, from coordinate 119,831 downwards.
CAATTTTAGTAATCACTCTTGTAAATAAGGACTCCCAACTCTCTGAAGGCCAGAGCTCTCTATTAGAACTCCAGGTCTGTTTACCTTTTAAAGTCCTGATACCTCAGACAATTCCTTTTTCAATCTTCACATTTGATATTTCCCTCTGCTCCCTATCACAGAAGGCACAAAAAAGACATTCTCGCAGAAATGGGGATCTCCCCAAACTCTTAAATCTTAACTTTCTTTCTCTTGCTTCTTTCACTATTTTTCCTTTATGCAGGACTTTCATCTCTCATCTAACCTTCCACTGCAACCTCATGCATGTCTTTCCTAATCTTGCATTGTCATGCATAGCACCCAAGGAATAGGAATCTGTGATCCTTCGCTCTTTAGAACTTCTGCACTCATTACCAGCAAGAAGCACCAAGCTCTTCAGCCTCTACTTCTGTCACCAGCTCCCATTTACTTTATACCATATTATACTGTACTTTATTTTTAGATACAGGGTCTCGTTATATAGTTCAGGCTGGCCTCAAACTCACAGTAATCCTTCTGAGTGCTGGGACTACAGGCATGTGCCACCATGCCTGCTAAATACCTTTTTGGGTCCCTGAGAGCTGATTAACACTCATGTGTGTTTATCCACACATAAAAATCACATATGCCTTTCCTTTACTATGTTTGGCAAATGTCTACTTATCCTCTAAATCCTCAGGGTGCAAACCATTCACTTCTTGTTATTTCATTATGTTTGAAATATTTTTTACTGCTAAAAATTCATGTGATTATTTTTAACTTTGAGGGGAAGGGTGTCCCATATGCTCTATATTCTTAGCCCTTAGTGCAGAATCCACAACTGTAACTTGTAGGTGGTTAACTCATGAATGTTGACTATAAACTGATCTAGAATTAAGAGGCTGGAGTTGTAAATATAATTAATAATCACACTTCTAGTGATCTGTATTTGCTTAAATATTTGAATACTCAGTGCCAACCTGGGTTGATGACTGAAGAAAAAAGAAAAAAGTCTTTATTTGGAAAAAACCTTTGTTGTTCTGGTTCTGTGGAGTTTTTTATTTTTCCTTATTTTTGTTTCTGTGATAGGGCCTTACTATGTAGTCCAGACTTGCCTCAATCTCATGGTCCACCTGCCTGAGTCTTCTGAGTACTGGCGTTACAGTCACACACCAGTTCTGGCTCCTTTTTTGTTGTTGTTGAGATGAGCAATCTGCAGTAGTCTGCAGTACACAACAAACTACCACTGCTTCTATTACCTGTTACTACCTGCAACTTATTTAAGACTATCTTTGACATGTAACACCACAAGCAATTTATTTTCACAGATCAAAGCACTGACAAATGGAAATGCTGTTTCAGATAAAGTTTGCTTTTTGTTTGTTTATTTTTGTCTTTTTGAGACAGGGGTTCAGGCTGGCCTTCAACTCACTAGGTAGCCTACGCTGGCTTTGAACTTGCAACAATCTTCTTGCCTCAGCCTCCAGAGTGCTGGGATAGTAAGCGTATGTCACCATACCTGGCTTGCAAAAAACAAAAACAAACTTTTGTATACCAATAAGACAATGAGAATTCTTCAAAATTTTAGTTATAACAAAATAGTTAAGGGCTGGGGATATACCTCAGTGGCATAGCACCTGCCTGGCAAGCACAAGGTCCTCAGTTTGATTCCCAGTACCCCCATCCCCAAAAAGGATGACCTTGAACAATCAACCTTGAATGGCCTATACTGTGGCATCTGGCAGGATTAATTAGGAAGTAGAAACTGGCTTTTAGAAGACATTAATAAATCCTCTTAAACCAGGTATGGTGGCACACACCTGTAATCCCAGTACTCTTTGGGAGGCTGAGGCAGGAGGATCACTCCAAATTCAAGGCCAGCCTGGTCTACAAAGTGAGTTCAAGACCATCCTGAACTTTACAGTGAAACTCTGTCTCAGAAAGACAAAACAATAATAATAATAATAAATTCTCTTAAAAACTAACACGAGCCAGGCATGGTGGCACAGGCCTATACTCCCAGCACTTGGGAGGCTAATGCAGGAGGACTGCTATGTGTTTGAGGCCAGCCTGAGGTACAGAGAGTGTGAAAATCTAGCCTGAACTACACTGTGAGACTGTCTCAAAAACAAACAACTAATGTTAACCCAAGTATGGTGTTACATGCCTGTAATCACAGCACTTGAGAATTTGGGAGTCTAAAGCAGAAGGACTGAAATTCTGAGGCCAACATGGGCTACCAAGTGAGTTCAGGGCCAGACTGGACTATAAAACAATACCCAGTGTAAACAAAAACAAAAAGAAAAAAAATAAATTGTACCAAATTCTTATGAATGAATCCATCATCATGTTAATATTAAAAATGGAATAAACAATATCCAAACTCTTCTAAGTTCCTTCCCACTAATGTCTTTTTAATAATGGTGACTACTTCCCACCCTTTATTATTCAGAGCCAACAATTCTATTGAGTCACTTATAAAATATATACATAAAAGCACTAGTGTCCCTGGAAAAAAGTGAGAATGGCAACTATGATCTTTACTATATCTTTATTAGCAGAACAGCTATTTAAAAGATCTATTTAAAAACCATTCCAAATAAAAATTTGGTTAATACCTGAAACGTCCTTGGAATTCCTCCAGTATTGTAGTGAACCACTAGGCTGACTTTATTCTCTTTTTCCACAATTTCAAAGGATCCTTCTTTCCACTTTGTGATCCCAGTCTGCATACTTCGAATTCTGATAGGTCCATGTATCTTCAGAGAAGACATTTTCTTTAAAAATAAATTGCTTCTATCCAAATTTAAAAAACCAAAAAATACACCTTCACTTGACTGGTTCTAAAGAAAAAAAAATAACAAGTTATAAGTTACTAGTGACTAAAGTAAGAGTTTAAAAGACAATGCTTAATGAACCTTCCTACATCCCTTTCTCAAAGGCCCTAAATTAATTGTAGAAGACAGGTTAAAAAAAGACAAGTAAAGTAGGCACTCACATTCAGGGGCTCAACTTTAATTTCTAACCACCTTTAATTTCTTCTGTACATGTTCCCTTCTTTGCCACGTGTTCAATACCTGTGGTCCTAGTCACTACATTCTACATTACACACCATTGTTTCCAATAATTAGGAATCAGATTCCATTCTCAGTGTAATTTTGTTCATAGCAATTCTGTCTTTATGAATGCTAATGGGTCATAAATTTCAAACTGAAATGGAAAAATTTTTTTCAGTCATCTGACTCTGTTTCTTAGCACGGGGTTTCTCTCCAAACAACAAAGTACTCAGTCAGTAATCTAAACATAATCACATGTACAGCAAATATTAATAGTTAAAAATTTTTAAGAATCAAATTAGTTCAACTTCCACAATCATATTATTGAGAAAAATCATTTAATCTCTAGGGAAAACAAAAAGGCTAAGAACCACTATATTTATACTATCATTATTCCTGAAAAGAATTACCTTTGACCTTATGTTTCTCAATGAACTATTTTTGTTTTGTTTTGTTTTTTTCCCATACCAAGATCGAACTCGACCTCATGCTTGCTAGGCAGACACTTGTGTCACTGAGCTAAACCCCCGGTCACACTCAATGACCTTTAATACTTGAAAATAACTTCCAGCAATGAAAGATATTTAAGACTCTTTAGTTTTGCCAAAAGTCAGCAAGTAAGTAAAATCACAGTAACAACTGAAAATGCTGTTACTGTATGCTATATATATATAAATGTATGTTCATTTAAAATTGCTAAGCCAAATTTTATTTATGCCATTTTCAAACCACTAAAAATACTGCCTCTAAAATGGATTACTGCATAATTCAAAAATTTAAAAATCATTAAAAACTGCATCAGCCTAAACAGTTCAACAAGAAATTCTAGAAAACGCAGCATACAAGGGAAAATAACACTAGATCTAGAAGCTATGGACCAGTTCTGTCACTTACCAACTTGTAACTAACACTTAGTTTTCTCAATTATAAAACAGGAATGGCAATGCTGTAAGGTAATAAAATAACACTTAGCAAGCACTTAACTGACAGCATTATTAATATCAAAAAATTAGCATCCACTTTCTCAATTTATTTCCATTATACCGCTTTCTTCAAAGACCTCAATAAATAAGATTAACAAGAGTTACTAACTCAACTGCCTATAAGAGGCCAGCAAGTTAACTGAAATGACTCAAGCAAGTAAAATGTGAACAACCACTACCCAATCCAGTCAACTGAGTGAGTAGAAATAATGGACCTGGTACTACCAGATCTTCTCTTACAAGAAAATGAAGACTCAAGCTTTTGTGAAAAACTCCCTCATTTTAAATTGTGAGTAATAGATTCAAATTTACTTTGAAAAGCTACAAATGAGTTGGGCATGGTGGGAGCACACCTGTAATCCCAGCATTTGGAGACTGAGGCTGGAGAGTGGTGCCAATTTGAGGCCAGCCTGGGTTACATGGCAAGAGCCTGTCTCAAAAAACAAAAACAAAATAAACAAACAAAAAAGAGCTACAGGCCTATAGTTTACTATCTAGGAAATATCAGTAAATAAACAAATGTAAAAATACTTTAAAGAGTTAAACAGTACTATGATTACAGATTCTCTATTGTCATTCATTCATTTCATCAAAGTTTTCTGGATACACACTGTGACCAGATTTGGGTCTTAATATAATCTGCTGGATATACAAATTCAGCAATCAATGTTGAGGCAGTTAACATTTGGAGTCCTGATAACTGTCATTTTGTTCAACTAGTAATTACAAAAATTTGAACAAGAAATATTTGGCTTTTTTTCTGAAATGTATATTTATAATTCTTCTGTGAAAAGTAAGTATCTGTGGCTTCACTGGTTATATATCCTTGACATACTCTGACTTTTAGCAATACAAAGAGTATATGATTTCTTTCCTACCCAAGATTTCTATACCAAAAATAAGAGCTGTGTCTTTGACTTCTCTGTTGATGATTGCTGGTACTGGACTGAAATTGGAAGGTCAAAGAAGAGCCGTCAATTCTACCTCCACACACTTTTCAGAGGGCTTTATACTGAACTATAGATCAAAATCATATGACCCTTATCAGCTCAATAACTCTCCTTTGTCTGCACAATAAAATCTAAACTCATTAACACGATAAGAAAGGCCCTATGATTTAGACCTGCTTACTATCTCTCTCATCCTATCCCTCAAACTCCTCATATATCCAGTCATCTTAATTACTCATAATTTCCCCAAATCCCAAATATCCTTATGCCACTATGTACATACTATGGTCAGTTCTAGAGGATTTTCAGGTATTCAGGAACTTCGCCACTCCCAGCCTTTCTTAATTTCTGCTCTTGACTCTAAAATCAAGGTTCAATTATATGCTACTCTATGAAGTTTTTCCTCACTACCTTTTACTTGTTCTCTCCCTCATAGCTTCATGAGACTGTCTAAACCCTTCTTTTTCTGTGGCATTCTGTATTTATCCTCCAGTATTTGCCACACTTTGTTACAGACAATTCTTATCTCTCTGTTTCTATTTAGAACCTGAAGTTTGAAGATAAAGGAGTATGTTTTTTAATCTCTCCATCCCTGCTGAGACTGCATCAGACACACAGGCAATACAAGAATAACGAACAAATTAGTACTATCAATTTTATTCAATTTGCTGTTAAAATATACAATAGCAGATAGTAAAATCATAAATATCTTTTAGGGCTGGGGGTTCAGCTAGCATAGTAAGTGCCTGCCAGGCAAGTGCAAGGTCTTGAGTTCAATTCCCAGTACCAAAATAAATATCTTTTATATAGGCAATGTAGGATTATATTTGCTAACTCTTTATAAGAGTACTGCTAAAGGTGGGGACTTAGCTCAGTGGCACAAGAGCCTGCTTGGCAAGTGCGGGGTCATGAGTGAAATCCCCGGTATAAAATATATAATTAATATATATATATATATATATATATATATACACACATACATATAACATAATAAAATAAGAGTACTGGTACACATACATATAACATAATAAAATAAGAGTACTGGTAAGCCAGGTGTGGTAGTGTACATTTGGGAAGTTGAGGCAGGAGGGTCCCTATGAGCTTGAGGTCAGCCTGAACTACATACTGAGACAGTGTCTCAAAAGAATAAATAAAAGTACTGCTATGCGCTATTATTACATCTTTTGAAGACTATGTACACCTGAGCTTCACAAAATGCAAAGCTGCCCTCATATTTTTTTAAAGAATTCAATGGAAGAAAAGTCATTTATAGATGATAAGTAATATACAGATACAGAATACATTTTTCTTTTTTTTGAGACACAGTTTTGCTATGCAGTTCAGGCAGGTCTGGAACTCATGATTTTTTAAAAACTTGGTAAATTTGTACAAACTAAGAATCCTGTTAATTGTCCAAGGAAGCAACTCTACATTAAGTCATTATCTATTGCCAAATACCTTCATTTTTTCTTCTATGTCATTATTGGTTCGGGTACCATCATAAACGGACATATGAAACCATATTAGTTTAACATCTGACTTATTAAGTAAAATGCAGAGCTGGGTAGGGTGGTACATGTCTGTAATCCCAGTACTCAGGACGGTGAGGTAAGCAGACTGTCCTGAGTTCAAGGTCAGACTGAATTACATAAAGACCCTGTCTCTAAATAAAGATTTCAAAGTTCACTAAAGTATAGAAAAAAACTTTAAATGTTATTGTTTACTTCTTTATCCAATTCTCCGTATCTTTTAAACATTCTGTTGTAGAATTTTGGTTAACTGTAAAACTTTACTTTAGATATCGAATATTTTCTCAGCCATTAATATCCGCCACCTTTTTTCTAAGAGGAAAAAAAAAACCCTAAAAGATGCAGGACACACAATTAACAGAATCAATACAATAAAATGTTTTATTAATGTCCCAGTTTAGTCCAGGACCTGATTTTCTACCAAATGAATAACTACTTTTGTACATTCTTTATATTATTACAGCTTGCCCTACTTGGTTGGGGAGGGCAGGCTGAAACTAAGTTTCTTTTACATTATGAAACATGATCTAATAACAGTTAAACTTTCCATGAACCTAAAATAAAGTTTCCTTAAATTGAATAATGATAATTCTCTTAACCAAGCAATATTAGGAAGAAAAAAGATAATTATAAAAAGATTTATTCTCTACAGTTCAAAGAGATTCTCTTTTAGATTAAAAAAAAATCTTCACAATTAAAATTACTGTTCAAATTTGAGTATTCCATGAAACTTAATCCAAAAATTGCAAACATGTTTCTATACTGTATTTATTTATATAAATGTTCATATTTATATACTTAATCCAGAGGGCATTCTTTGGTTAAAAAGAACATGCTTAAAATATAGAACTATCACTACAAAACAAACACAGAAACTCTCAATTCTTGCCAAATAGCATACTCTTGGAAACACATATCCAAAATAAAAATATGACTTACTTTTCAGTGACTTTTACTGAAAAACCCTATGTGATAACAATTCATCTTTATTCTGCTCCTTGTGCCAAAGGCAATGCACTCCGCTTGGGAAACTATTCATATTCTGCAGGCTAGGTCAGTTCTCCAGGAGCCATCAAATCAGCTAAAGAAAACACAAGTGTGCCTTTTTAAAAGAACTCAATACACATAATCTAAGAATTTTTAAAAAAGAAAAGCGATCATTTACACAACAAAGATAACCCCTCGCATATTTAAAAGCACAAATCAATTACTGAAAATACTTAAGATGATGTGCAACACACACACATGATCAACCCAACTTCCCGAGCCTACAGTGGAAAATGAGGGACTACAGGGAGAGCCTGTACCTTGATCAACTTTGTGTCCTCATTTGCTTTTTCCTGCTACATTTGGAAACTAAGAAATCAGTGAAAAAGTACATCCTTTGTTGACTTTATAAACATTGTTACATACTGACATCTAAGTCTTAAAACACCACTTAACTAATGTATTGACACAAATTTGGAAAGGTAATAAGCATCATTTTTCATCTGTTTTTTAAAACTCTGAAAAGAAAGTGTGTCTCAATGTTAAGCCTCAAGCCTGAGTTTTCCCTAAAATTCTAGCCAAAAATTTTTCACTGTCTAGTTAAATGTTACATCAATTTTAAACTCATCTGTTCATGTAGTATAAAACCTATTTATCAAGTTACTCCAGTGAGAAGGTGATGTGGTAGGGATACAAACATGAAGATACAATTGATGACCCATTAACAGGTCCTTTTACTTCCCTGTTTTTGTCTTATCATTTAGGCAAGAAATCTTAGCATCAACTTTTACCCCATTCTCATCTATCCAAAACCTAATTTATCCAGTTACTACTCTAATTCAGAAACTCATACATTTGCCACCATTCTACCCAATATGTGTGACACACCATTTACTAAGCACAGTGCTAAGTGCCCACACATATATTCTTAAAGTTCCACAGTGACCCTAAAAGGAATTATTATTATATCAACTTTACAGATGGGAAACTGGCTTTGAGAGACTAATTCATGCATAGAGTTAGTAAGAGATAAAGCTATATCTAAGACCAGAAACCACATTTTTAACCACTGCTACAGTTCATCCAGTCCCCATTGTCTCCGGATTTTTACAACATCCTTTGTGGAAGACTTTTTTATTTCTTAGAAACTAGAGTATACAATTGTTGTCTCCTTCTTTCTAAAGGTGAAGGGGGCATGGCATATACTCACAACTTGTGTACTCCAACAAAATAATACTTAGTAAACGCTAAATACTTACAATGGATAATACTAATTTCCCCCTAAATATTTCTACTACTGGCTTGCCTCTACCTAGACAATAAATCTACTTCTCTGTTAAGACATCCATACACTTTGTGTTTTTTGTTTGTTTGTTTGTTTGTTTTGTTTTGGTTTTGGGCTGCGCTAAAGATTGAACCCAGGTCCTCTGCACTAAATCTGTGGTCCTTTTTACTTTGTATTTTGAAACAAGGTTTTATTAAATTGCTAGGTTGCCCCAGCTGGGCTTGGACTTGCAGTCCTCTTGTCAGCTTCCCAAAGTGCCAAGATAACAGACGTGCGCCACTATACCTGGCTCAGTTTCTATCTTTTAACACCTATTTTTCAACATAAATTCTTCATGCAAAAAAAAAAAAAATTAAATAGCTCCCTTCATCATTCACCAACAGCTGACATAACTTGGAACTGTGCTTTATTTTTCTCTTATTAGTCTCATAATTCAACCTGTTGTTAAAGACATAATCCACAACTCTAACGTTGAAAGTTTTTCAGAAACATTAAACAAGTATATAAGATAGATATAACTGAAAGTAAACAGGGATGTTGATCTAGATAAAGTTTATCTCCAATTCAAAGAATTTAAATCTGAACAATTTTATAACCAAAAAAAAAAAAAGAGTGAAAGTACCCAAAGCTGGAAAACCATTTGCTTTCCTTTGATGTGTTTTTTAATTTGTCTGCAGAACGAAGTCTCATGATATGACATGACTATCTGTAAGCTGGCGCTTCCAACGACATGACAATTCTTAGAGCAAGTTCCAGTTTACTTACTCTAACAAATTCTTGAGAAATAAAAATGAGCTAATCATACCGTAGGAGACAAGACTTCAAATAAATCATCCCTGTAAATATATAATTACAAGTTCTAAAAAATGATATAAAGTAAAACATAGGGCATGATAAGACTTATGATTACGCCCCAGAGATTGGAGGTAAGGGAAAATGAAGAAAAGGCTTTTCTAAGAAAGTACCATTTAAACTGAAGAATGAGTTGAGGCCAGGTGTGGTGGCACAGCCCATAATCCCAGCACTTAGGAGGCTGCAGCATGAGGATCACAAATTTGAGCCCAGCCTGTGTAACTTAGTGAGACTCTATCTTGAAGCAAAAAAAAAAAAAAAAAAAAAAAAGGACTGCGGATTTAGATCAGTACGAAATGAAGGCTCTGGATTCAATTCTCAGTACAGCAGCAAAATGACTGGCGAGTAGTTTTACTACAACATTTCAGGTAAACAGAACAGCATATATAAAGGCCCTGACACTTTAGTATGACTAAAAATATTAAAAGTGGTGTGGCTGGAGGTTAGAGAAAGTAAGTGGGGTGGGATATGGTGGCCCATATCCATAATCTCAGCCCTTGGGAGGCTGAGGCAGGAGGATTATTGTTCTTCAAGATGAGCCTCGCCTACATAAGCAAATACAAGGCTAGCCTGGGTTATATAGTGAAACCCTGGCTCTAAATAAATAAATAGGAAGGTGGTACAAGATAAGTTACTAAAGCAGGAAAGAGCCAGACTCTTGTGGACCACAGTAACGATTTTTAATTTTACCCTAAATATAATAAACACTTAGCAATGGGCAACGCATTGAGTTTGAAGCAGAAAAATGATATATTATCGTTGAGTGGAAAAGTGACAATAGTTTGGGCTTGAGCAAAAAGTAGAAAGGACCCAAAATGAAGTACATAAACCAGGCATAGTGGCACATATCTGTAATCACAGCAACTGGTAGGCTGAAGCAAGATGAAATTCAACACCAGCCTGGGCTATGTAGTGAGTTCGAAGCCAACCTGAACTACATAGCAAAATTCTGTCAAAAAAGGAGGTGGTAAGGCAAATAAATAAAGCAACTAAATGGAAAATTTACTGGAGATAGTCACATCACCACAACAATTACAGTAACAATGCCTACTTACCAGTTTATGTGTACTAGGTACTTTTTCTTTTTCTGTTTAAGACAGTGTCTCACTGTGCATTTCAGGCTTGTCTTGAAATCACTTATGTAGCCTAGGGTAACCTTGAACTCACAGCAATCCTCCTGCCTCAGCCTTCTGAGTGGTGGAATTACAGGCGTGCACCACCATGCCGGACTGTGCTATAGACTTACAATAATTATTTAATCAGGTGAGAATTCTTCTTACTCTCACATTATACATAAGAATACTGGGGGCCACAGATTTGAGTTCAGGTAAGACTGTGACTTGCACTAGAATACAGATAGAAAGTAGATCTAGGACACATATTGAAATTACAGTTAGCCGGGTGTGGTGGCTCACGCCTGTAATTCCAGCACTTTGGAGGCTGTGGCAGGAGGATCATTTTGAGTTTGAGACCAGCCTGAACTGCATAGAGAGACCCTGCCTCGAAAAACCAAAAAAAAAAACAAACAAACAAAAAAAAGAAATTATAATAGATACAGTATAACTTGGAGAAGGTATGTATGCATGAGATGAAGTCAATAATGCATTGTTCAAGTTTCTATTTTGTGTAACTAAATAAATGGATATGCTACTTAATGAAATAGACAGCAAGATAAAGAATTGAGTATGGGACTAGAGGTGCAGCTCAGTGGTAGAAGGTTTGTCTAGCATGTGCCAGGCCTTGAGCTCAAGCCCTAGCATGACAAAAATAAGTAAGTAAATAAATAAATAACTCAGGTACAAAAATAAAAATTAAAACTTTAGTTTTATACAAATTTGAAATTGCTGCCAGGCAATTACAGGTGTTACACACCTGTAATTCCAGCATTTAGGAGACTGAGGCCAGCTTGCATTAAAAGGCAAGACCCTGTGTCCAAAAACAAAAAAGGGCTAAGAAAAAAAAAAAATCAAGCTTATCTGTCAAGCAGAGAACTATATGAATATGGAGCTAAAAAAGAGAAGAAAACAGACTAGAAATAAAAATTGTCATCAATGAATAATTGAAATTTAAAGCTTAGGAAAGAATGGGAAAACAAAACAAGATTCACAACTGAACCCAAATATTCATTTTATGAAACATCTCTCACCCAGACAATAGATTAAACTTATGCCACTGGACTTTGCAGTCCTCCTTCAATTAGAATTTTCAGCAGAATGCAACACTACACATGAATTCTTGTAGCTCTTGCAAGACTCCTCCCTTATGTCCAGTTATTAAGCTTCAAAAATCTCTCAATGCTCCATCTGGTCTCCCTTTCCCTTTGGGTAATTTCATCCATATTCATGGCTCCAATTACTATCAACATGCCAGCTTACATACATACATACATAGAGTATATACAGTGTATTAGGATAAAGTACATATCCAGTCTAGCACTCGCTTGGGATCTCAAACCCAGAACATACAACTGTCTACTTGACATCTCTTAGGTATTTCCTCTCGTTAGAGACTTTCAGACACTGCCATCTCTCAAACGACATGCCCACAGATGAAATTTTGAGAGGAACACTACAAAACCACTACAGGACAGCTTTCCAAAACACAGGACTTTGTCACCAATTACTGTCACCAATTATTATTTCCCTTTATGGATCAGGACTTAAAAGAGGTTAACCTGACAACCTGATACGATGGTTAGGTACGGGAAGCAATCAAGTACACGACAAAAATACAACCCTATACCTCTAAAGAGAGATGAAAAAGGGGAGGACGAAGATGAAGACGGTCAAGACAGCGAGTAAGTATCGCGTCCACGGCCTGGTGATGTGTGGCAACGGAGTTCACCTGAAAAGTCAGCCGGCCTTGTTAGGGGGACCAGCGGTGGACGACAACAGTACCAGATAAAAAGAGACCGGTTCGGGTGGCGGACGGAGCTAGTAACAGTACAGACCAGAGTAAAAGACAAAGTCCAGGAAGGACACCCAAGTGGAGTACCTGTAAGGCCTGGGGAGCACCAAGGGGCTGAGGGCGGGCCGAGCAGCAGGGGGGAGAACTCTACAAGAGTGAACGCCGAGTGGGCGGACCGCAGGGGAGGAGTGCTAGGGCAAACGGTTCAATTGAGAAGCCACCCTTGCCACCTTACCTGTGCCTGAGGGTACGGAGCCCCCCGACAAGCCTGCCGGAAGCAACAGAATCCGCGAGTGGGGGAAGGGCCGGAGGTAAAAAACTAGGAACACTGAGCAAAGAGCAAGCCTGCTCGCGCCCCCAAACAGGGAAAGCAGCTGATGGCGGGAACTGTGACCACACGCAAACACGCACGCACGCACGCACACACGACACGACCGGACTCAGCGCATGCGCATAAATCTACAAACTCCGCCCCCTACGTCCTCACCCCACCCCCGCAACCTGGGATGCCTAACTCAGTAAGCCCCGCCTCTGCCGAACTGTAGTACGCATGCGCACTCCCCGCCTCATCAAACTTTGCCCTCCTACCATTTCCCGCCCACCTAGCCTAGGTGGGCATGCGCAGTTCTTGTCCTCTCGAACCTGCTGGGCTTTTCCCGCTCTTAGCCGGCCTTTGGAGGACGGTCGGAGTTCACTTTTTTCTAAGAATAGCTGCCCGATGCAGGGTGGTTGCGGGGCTAACAGGTCGTGGTCGCACTTTTGGCTCTGAATCGTAAGGGGGAAAGGACATTCTGCGACTTTAGGCTAAGGGCCAGGAGGCGGGAAGAAGTTGCGTGGGCGAGGTCAGGGGTGATAGGTCAGAGGGCTGCGAGGGGGGCGGAGCGAACCAGAGGCGGATGGCGGCTCATCACCTTCCGAGGCAGAGGCGCTGAGGCTGGGACGTGAGTCGGGCACCTTAGACGGAGGAAGGAGAGCGGCTGCTGCTCCCAACATGCACAGCCTGGCGACGGCAGCGGTGAGTGGCTGGGCCCGCATCCCGTCCTCCTAGCTCCCTGTGCCGGGCCTGGAGTCCGGCTCCTTCGGTCCCAGCCCGCGAGGCCTCCGCACCCTCCACGCCGCACCCCGTCTGGTGCAGCCGGCCCCCACTGTCCTCGCCCGACGCCTCTCGCGGCCTCCCGCGCGGCACCTCGCGTTCTTTTCTGACGTCCGGCCTGGTACCGCGACCCGAGCGCATCCCGCGCGGCACGGGCAGGCCATTCATTGATTCATCGCGCTGACCGGCAGTTTCAGGGCGGCAGTTGTGTGCTGGGCGCCAGCAGGGATGAGAGGAATTTTATGGTCAGTGTAACGCCGCCGTTGCCCTCGGAACTCATCTCCTAGGCACGTCGCAGCGCGAAAGAAATGGCTTCTGGCTCCAACCACTTGCTTTGCCCATATGAAACCTGAGGCCCAGAGAAGTCCATTCACTCCCTTAAAGCCTTTCTTGCACAACTTGTTTGACCAGCATGATATTTTAACAAGGAAAACGGATTTTATAATTCATTCGTCCGAAGTACTCCTATAGCTTCTCGCTGCATTTAGGTAGTCTAGGTTCTTTTCCATGGCCTGCAAGGTCCTGTATGATGCGGTCTTTACCTATATACAAGCTTCGTTTTATGTCGTATGTTTCTTAAATTCTAGGAAAGCTGGCTACCTTTCAGACCCTGGTACGTGCGCTTTCTGACCTCTATACCTGGAATGTCATTGCACAGCCAGTGAGAGTAATCGGTTTTTCTTCCCTCAGGTCTCTACCTGAATCTGCCTCAGAATGACCTTTGCTGGCTCCCCTAGTCAGTGTAGCTTGTAGCTCCTAACTTCTCTCTCTTGTAGCATTTATTTGTCTCACAGCACTGATCTCAACGTGTTAGTTATTAGATTCGTTTACCTATGAGTTATTTGTTTCCCTCCTGAGGGCAGAGATAGGGATCGTGTGGTTCCATTAGACATTTTTTCCCCAGTGCTAGGACAGTTCCTGATACAAAATAAGGACGTAAATAACTTGCTGATGGAAAGACTGCACGAGGAAGATGAACATTGAAAGAACAAAACCATAGTACAGGAAAGGGACCATTTGGTTTGATCACACTCCTCTGAAAGCCAATTCCATTTTTTATTGTTTCACTAAACTGATATGACTTAAGAATAATTTACTGAAATGCATTTTTAGGCAAAATAACAGTTACTAGAGTACTGAAGCTGGGTGTGGTGGCGCACAGCTGTAGTCCCAGCACTCAAGAAGCTGAGGCAGGAGGATTGCAGTGAATTCGAGGCCAGGCTGGACCACATAATGAGTTCAGGGCCAGCCTGAATTACATAGCAAGACTCTATGTCCAAAAAATAATAATAATAATAGAGTATTGAAGATTGCCTAAATTGCCTTAACCTTGAATATAAAATGTGAAAAATTCAGTTGCGACTAAGCTGTAGAAAACCTTGAAATTTGATCTGTCATCTTGTCATTTCCAAAACCAGTTGGTATTTCTTCCAGTTGGTTGGTGTTTGAGTCTTTGTAACTATTCAAAATGGAGATATATTGTATAAGACACGATTAAATGATTATAATTTCCTTGGTGTTTTTGAATTATTCCTGTAATTTGACAAGCAAGTTAGATATATTTGCTGCAGGTATGGAAGAGCAGCTTAAAATTTGAAATTCTTCCAAAGCTAGCTTGTCTGTCTTTCAAAATCTGATCACACATCTCCTTCTCAGGATTTGTACTTGTAACACCACACTACTCTTCCCTGTACCTCCCAAGTTTGTGTATCTGTTTGTTTTAAACAACCATTAAAACTGTGGCACGTTATAAAAAGCTGGTTGTAGTTGTGGCTTAATTCTGTAATCCCAGTACTTTGGAGGCTGAGGTAGGAGGATATTGAGTTTAAGAGCAGCCCAGACTATATGTAACAAGACCTTGTCTCAAAAAACCAAAGAACAATTTTTAAAAATTGGTACATAACTTATACTCAATACATGTTTCAATGCCTCACATTAATTTAAAATAGGAACTTTCAGTTGCGCTTTCATTTGTTCCCAATTGGACCACATAGCATCTCTGATACATTGTTTTGTACCACTTGTTCCATGTGATACCTCAATAGTGATGAGACTGAAATAGAAAAAACAAGACATTTCTTTTCAATCCTCATATCTCCGCTAAGACCAAACTGCATATATCATCCGGATCTGAGTAAGATGACAGTGTAATGATGTTTCTTTCATTCACTAGAAACTGAGAAGAATTCATACATGCAGCAGTGCACACAGTAACCTAAAACACTTGAGAAGAGACTTACTTTTGACTTGCTCAGTAAGGAATACTTGTATGCGTGTCTGCGTTTAATCTTTTTTTGAAATAGCAGATAGCTCATCCCTTCAGCTAGGAAGGCAGAAAGTACTTTCAAAGGGAAATGTGACCACACATGAATGCAAGTTGTAATTCACTAGACAAATAACACAGGTACTGAGATAGTTGGAGAAGTATCTTAAATTTTGACTGAAGTAGTATCTTATATCTGAAATATACTAGGCTCTTTTTATGGAATATATATCCTAACATCTTAGCTACTGCCACTGAAGTGAAAATAAAATTTTATTCTTCCTCACAACTAAATAGGAACAGAAATATCACACAAGATAACACAAAAAATTAGAATAACAAAGCTGTGGCTTTGTTGACTAAGTTCACTTACTGGTAAATGAGTAATTCTTGCCTTAATGGAGTAATATATTACTTCATTATAGACCTGGGCAGTTGCTTCAAATTAATAGAAATACAGATTTTCATGTACCATAAATATCCTGTAATGGATATTATGCTAGTGAAACAGCCAAATGTGAACCTTTAGGAGATACATTAGATTATGCATTGATAAAAATTTGTCATGAATCCTACTGGCAGTTCTAGCATTCCTAACTCGTCTCTCTGTCTCCATCTAATGATCATGTCATTAAAAAAATTTTTTATATATATTTTTGTTGAAACTATGATGAGCTTCCAGATGCCCTCATTGGCAAGTAAAACTCCATGTGCAGAATCTAATTCACTGTCTTCTTCCCAGTCTTCTTTTGAAGTTTTAAAATTGTTAGCTTCTCTTTGTTCATTTACATATTTTAAAATTACAGTTACATTTAAAATTACATTTTAAAAATTATCTTGAAACTGGACATGCTTGTAATCTCAGCACTCTGGGAAGCTGAGGCAGGAGGACTTGGGAAGTACTGGGCATCAGACTTAAGGGCACTCTCCCACTGAGTTTATATCCCTAACCATTCTCTCTTCTTTTCTTTTCTTTTCTTTTCTTTTCTTTTCTTTTCTTTTCTTTTCTTTCTTTCCTAAGCAGGACTGGCTCAAACTTGAAATCCTACCTCCAGAGTAGCTGGGATTACAGATGTCAACCACTATGCCAGTTTGGGCTCTAATTTTACAAATTTATGAGGCTGTTTTTAACCTAACTTAATTCAAACACTTGTCAGGCAGGTACTTAGGCTGCTGAGCTATATCCTCAGCCCTACCTAACTTAATTCTTTTAGCACTATTGAAAAGTTTTTTGTTTTTGAGGTGCTTGGGATAAACGTAGGGCCTTGCACGTATTAGGCAAGTGCTGTACCATTGAACTACATTGCTAGCCTTAGAAAATGTTTTGTCTTAGACTATCATCATTGTATTAACGCTCAAAGCTGTAGGTTGAAACATTTGTAACTCTGTTGATTGTCACTTATTTATTGGTAGGAAAACAAAGTTACTCTGGGCCCATGAAGTTATATTGATAATTTGGCTATTTTATTTATTTATGTTTGTTTGTTTTTGAGACAGGGTCTCCCTGTGTAATTCAAACTGACCTTGAGCTCACTATATAGCCCAGGCTGGCCTTGAACTCCTCTTGCTTCAGCCTCCCAGAGTGCTGAGGATTACAAATATGTGCCACCATGTCCATCTGTGACCTGTGCATGTTAATTGTTATGTAGGCATATAAATTTGTCAAAATTCATTGGCCTGTACACTGCAAATGGGTGTTTTTTTAATCATATGCAAATTTTACCTCAGTAAAATTTAAGTATTTTGCTTATAACTGAGAACTAAAAGTACACTAATGCCTCAGTAATCAAATACTTCTGTTTGCAAACTTTATCCCAGGTGACAGACACAGCCATTGCCATCTCCCCCAATAAACCGAAACACAACCATCTTCCTCAAAGTTGTAAAATAAGTTCATAAACCAAGATACTCTGTCCAGCATGGTGGCACACACCTGTAATCCCTGGCACTTGGAAGGCTGAGGCAGGAGGATGGCTGTGAGTTGAGGCCCACCTAGGCTACATAAACAAGTTCAAGCCTAGCCTGCACTATATAGCAAGACCCTGTCTCAAACGAAGTGCACTGTATTTTCTAAGATTTCAGTCTTTGATACTGGCAATTTAATACAGTTCCCTTCCTTTAACAATAATAAAGTTGAAGCTTAGAAAGTTAAATGACATCCTAAGTTATGCAGTTCTAGAAATGACCAGTTTTAAGCCATCTCGGACTCATAATCCAATGTACATTCCATTTATGTACTACTTATGTAGTTACCTGTAAATTGACTTTCCTACATTATAGACTGTCCATGAATTACCTAAAATTATTTGTAGATTTGTTTTGCAGCTGTGTATTTTTCTGAGGAAAAGATCATAGTTTTCATTTGATTCTTAAAGGGTTTGCTCTAAAAAAAGTTAGCTCTGCTTTTACTGGTCGTTGTTATGTAATTATTGCTAATTATTAAGTTAGGCAATGTCCAATAGGGATGTCATAGTAAATTTGCTTATCTACCACTGGACAATATTACCACTTCACTGAGTTTCGTATCAGTTGCAGTCTAATACAGAAATGTTTTACTAAATTGAAAATTAAAATTAATTAAGAAACCAAGAGTTGTAGCATCTGAACTATGAATCTACAGGTTTTTTTTAAGGTAGGCTCTCACTGTGGTGCACAAGACTGCCCTCCAGCTACTGGGTTCAAACAGTCTTCGTTGAATAGCTGAAACTACAGGTGCATGCTACTGTGCCTCGCAAGGTGGTCTTTAAGGAGAAAGTAAAAATGAGGAAATCTAGCCACCATTATCCATAGTTTCAGTGACTAAATGAGGACAATAACTACTTTGTACTTATTAAATAAAACAGTGTGTTTTGTTTTGTTTTGTTTTGTTTTTTTTAAACCTTCAGTACAGTTCTCCCCTTGCCAACACTACCCTTTCTTTCACTCCTCATCCCCTTTTAGGAAAACATTAATTTTTAGATTCTTCTGTTTTGGGGAAAGATTCTTCTGTTTTGAATAGCCCTGAGCTTAGGAGTGCAAAAACCATTTTGAGTTTTTATTTATTGCCTCTAATGAGATGGTAGTGTTATGCTTTGACATTTTATTAAAGGATGATATCCAAAATATTTTGCCATTTGGTAATGCAAATTGACATATGGCCTTAGAGTCTCCAGCACCACAAATACTAATATATGAACCAATATGTAACTAGAATATAAAGACATTTCTCTTTTATTCTCCAAAACTAAGTTTCCATGTCTGTTAAGAAATTGCTTTTTGGCAGCTGGACATGCTAGTGCACACATGAACTTGGGAGACTGAGGCAGGAGGATTGTTGCAAGTTCAAGGCCAGCCTGGGCTGCAGTGTGCTCAAGACCAGGCTAAACTGCATAATGAAAAAAAAAGTTTGTTGGCATTTTTACATACATGCATGTATGTATGTGTATATGTTTTGGTGGTTATTACTAGCTAAATTATGTCCGTCTGAGCATAATGTGATATCAGGAATCATGTCAAACTATTTTACTGACTTTTCCATTAAAATGGTGTTTATTAAGTGCTTTGTAACCTCAATAACTAGAGAATTTCTCTTAACATCAGTGATATTTGTGGTACTGAGTTGGACTAACAGAATAACAATTTATTTTAGAGATTTTCATGTATTCATTATTTTGTCTAGGTCAAAGTAAATAGTTTATTAGAAAAGTTTTTTTGTTTTTGTTTTTTGAGACAGGTTTCACTGTGAGTTCAGGCTGGCCTTGAACTTACCTACGTAGCCCAGGCTGGCTTTGAACCCACAGCCTCCTGAGTGCTGGGATTACAGGCATGTGCCAATAAACTCAGCCTAGAAATCTTTTTTAGATGAGCTCTAATCTTCAGACAAATAAGAAACAGCATTAGTAAAGAGATTGAGAGTACAGGTTTAGGCTGGGAATGTAGCTCAAAAGTATGGACTGTGTTACCAGACCCTCTGGGTTCAAATTTTGGCTTGCCCTTTAGGTTTTAAATAACTTCCCTGTGTAGTGCTCTGGAAAGGGAATGTGGGGTCTGGTGTACAGGAGTCATGGTATGTTAACTGGTGGCTACCAGGCCAGGTAGGGTACCAAATGCAAATCACAGACTGATCTTACTGGAGCTTACGTGTGGTGGTGTATGATTGACAAGACTGTAGGGAGGATTGATTGGAATGGATTCTACCTCACTGAGGCTCCTTTAGTTATTGGACTGTGATATTGTTCCAAGAGGCTATGGACAAGATTCATAAAGCTAAAATTTAGCCTGTGTTTCCACCCATCTTTTAAAATGATATACTCTAAAAGACACTTCTAAAAACACTTTTTTAGTTGAGGCCCTATTGATCAGAGGATAAAAAGGACAAGAGCTTAAACCCTATTGCTTTTGCTGTTGGAATGGAGGGAAAGAGTTACCCTGTTTTTATTGTTGCGTTAGTAAGCTTTGATTCCTTGAGGAGTATCACTAATGGGAGTTACAAAAGAGGTTTTAGCAGATTATTGTAAAGGAAGGCTTAAACTGCATATTTTTGTCCATTTAGCCATCTTGTGGTTCATTCTGTCCCAAAAGTGAAATGATACTCATCAAGCTAAAAGCTTATACTCAAGCTTCCATTTATAGAAAGCCATTATTCAGGTTGGGTAGAATAAATCTGAGTTCACCCTGAAGTCTATCTTATTCTTTATTCTATCTTTCAGTAAAGCAAGTCCTTTAGGCTATCTTTCTGTCACACTAAGATGCAGTGGAGATTGGTAAATACTATGAGAAGCTATATAATATGGTTTAAAAAAGCATCAAATATGCAACTTAATGCCTGGTTGAATTGAGCAAATTGATTCCACGGATTATGAGTGATTTTATCTGTAAATGTAGATCACCCTTTTATCTACCTACCTCCCTTTTATTCCTCTGATTTAGGGGAAATTACATGAGGAATTATTGGGAATAGCAATAGAAAATCATCATTAACTTGCAAGAAGTTTATGGCTTAGAGGTAGGGATTGCAATCATTTTTCTAATATGCCATCTTGTTTTCCAGACAAGAATAAGGAATTTACCAAAGTTACAAGGCTATTTGACTAGCGTGAAGAATAATTGAAATGCTCTAACTTAGGGGGAGTGTTGTGATTCTTTAGCACAGTAATGAAAGCATGTTTTATAAATCTATATAGTTACTACATGAATAAGTAATAAATGTTCTGAAAGGGATGGAGGGAATGAATATGTATATATATCCTTTTCCACATTACAGTAATTTTCTGCTCCTTGGTGGGGGGAGAATATCAGAATTAATGAGAAATCAGTAATGGGTGGAGTAGTTTTATTTTCAAGTCTCTTATGTGTCCTAGAACCATTATAGATGCTGTCCTGCACCCCTTTTTGGTTTTTATTTAGTGTCAAAATATAGAGAGCTATTACTTTTTTGAGGAGATGGATTGTATTGTGTTTTGTTTTGTTTTGTTTTTGACATAGAGCCTCGCCATGTAGTTTAGGATGGCCTTAAACTCACTGTGTAGTCCAAGCTAGCCTCCTATCTGCAATAGTTCTTCTACCTCAGCCTCCAAACTGCTGGAATTATAGGCTTGCACCAAAAAGAGATGCCCAGAGCTATCTTGTTTTCAAAAGACTGCCTAGCATTCCATTATAAACTTGTGCCAATATGTATTTGACCAGTTCCTTATCGATAAATAGTCATTTTCTGCTTTATAACAGTACAACATGCTAGATGTGCTGGCACGTGCCCAGAATCCCAGCACTGGGGAGAATGAGTCAGGAGGATTGCTAAGAGTTCAGGGCCAACCTGAACTGTAATAGTGTGACCTTGTCTCAAAAAAAAAAAATATATATATATATATTTATATATTTATGTTTATATAAATATATATATTTATATAAAAATATACATACTTATATATATATATTTGTATGTATATATATCACATACTAAACATAATGCTATGTCTTCATTACAACCCAAGCACACCTACAGGAAAAATTCCTGAATGTAGAATTATTATTAAAGAATGTGAATATTGATAACTGCCAAACACATTGAATTGGTTTACATCAAATATCTAAACCCCTCTGATATTTATGAAAGGTACATTCCCTCTAAAGCACTATTGCAGGTTAAGACTGATACGATTATAATAAATTCATGCTTACTTTCTTCTTTTTCCTTAAAGCCTGTGCCTACTGCACTGGCTCAGGTGGATAGAGAAAAAATCTATCAGTGGATCAATGAGCTATCCAGCCCTGAGACAAGGGAAAATGCGTTGCTGGAGCTAAGTAAGAAGCGAGAATCTGTTCCTGACCTTGCACCCATGCTGTGGCATTCCTTTGGTACTATTGCAGCACTTTTACAGGTGGGTTTATATCCATGAGTGGCAATTCAGTCATCTTCACCATACAGTGCTTTGTTTCCCCCTCTATCTTTGCTCAGGTGATTTTTGAAGACTTCAGAGGGATGATTCTTTAAATGTTAATGTTTCTAAGGACTATAAATTGTTTGTTTAAAATGTAGGCTTTTGGATCCTATGCAAGAGATTGAATTTAGTCAATCTGGGGTGTATCCTAAAGTTTGTATTTTAACAAACAGCTGATTCTGATGTACATGGTCTTAAGAACCTCACTAAGAAACATGGCTTTAGGCTTGCTACAATAGGTTTACATAACAGAAAAATGTAGAGTAAGGTGTAAGGAAATGCAAGGTATAGTCTGTCCAAGGGGGGAAGAAATGTTAAGAATAGCTGTAGGATTAAAAGTGGGGGCACTTGTGCATTAGAATAAATAACTGAAATTTGATACAGGCCAAAATGGTTGTTGTTGGCAGTAAATTAAAATAGCACAATTCCAGATATCATAATCATCCTTTATCTTGTCTCCCTGCTTTTGTAGTTGCTAACCAAGCTCAGACTTTTTTTTCTTTTTTTTGTCTTTTTGAGACCAGGGTCTCACTATGCAGTTCAGGCTGGCCTTGGGCTCACTTTGTAGCTGCAACAATCCTCCTACCTCAGCCTCCCCAGTGCTGGGATTACAGGAATGCGCCACCATGCCCGGCTAAGCTCAGACTTCTTTGAGTCAGCTGTAGTGGATACACTAATCCATTTTGGCTAACATGCTCATCATTATCATTTAAAGCAGGATCCTGACAAAAGGAGAAATTATAAAAATATACATGTCTCAGGTAAAAGACTCAGCAGCAGCAAAATCTAAGAGAAAATGTAAATGACCACAGTAGCTTCTTAGAAATTAGATGTGGTGGCCCATGCCTAACAATCCCAGCACTCTAGGAGGGCTGGGCAGGAGGATGACAAATTTGGGCTCAACCTAGGCATCTTAGCAAGAACCTATCTTAAAAAAGGGATGATGTAAAGGTTGTGAATTCAAACCTTGGTATTGCAGGACAGAAAAAGAAATCTTCCTACAGACACATGAAGAAATGCCTTAGTCAAATATGTTTATGGTCAAAGGATAGAAG
The DNA here is from genome assembly GCA_004027455.1 of Hydrochoerus hydrochaeris. Taxonomy (NCBI): domain Eukaryota; kingdom Metazoa; phylum Chordata; class Mammalia; order Rodentia; family Hydrochaeridae; genus Hydrochoerus; species Hydrochoerus hydrochaeris. The sequence goes on along the minus strand of PVLA01000087.1, from coordinate 96,458 downwards.
CATTGTTTGTATCTGCTCCTTTGATGGTCAGTTCTTACAGGATAAATGGAACCAAACAGGTTTTTTGGTTTGTTTTTTGCCTAAGTACTGTGGGAATTATATTATTAGTTATTCCTTATTGATCTGGCACTGGTTTTTACTTTTTAGGAAATTGTAAATATTTATCCATCTATCAACCCACCCACCTTGACAGCACACCAATCTAACAGAGTTTGCAATGCTCTGGCACTACTGCAGTGTGTGGCATCACACCCAGAAACCAGGTAAATGCTTTGAGTGAGTTGGGATCCAGGTATATTTAATACTGTCATGAGCTTTTGCTGAGTGGTAAGGGGAAGGACATGCAGTGGGACACATGTGTGGATTTGGTTGTACATCTTCAGGACTTCTAAATTTTTACCCATTCATAGCAATAGACTTTTGAAAAGCAATGTTCACATCATAGGAGAAGTTGTGTCAATCGTACAGCCACTTTTTAGATCTGTAGTACACCATGCCATGACTGAGACAGTGCAATACATGACATATAAAAGGAGTTCACTACTTTTTTTTTTTTTTTTTCCTAAGGCAGGGTTTTACTGTATAGTTCAGGCTGGCTTTTTTAAATTTTTTAATTTTTTGTAACACAAGAATGGCTGGGAAGTCAATGTCTCTCGATGGGTCCTCCCCCTTCCCCCTGTAAATAGCCACTGTTTTATTGGATGTATACAGTGATAGGTGGGGCTAATGAAAGATTCCAATTTGGCATAACTATAAATATTATAAAGTAATAGACTGATTTTTGTATTAGTTGCCTGCTATATTAGTTGCAAATTGAAATGTTTTATAATGCTTAGTATATTTGAAGAGCTCTAACAGAAAAAGAAAAATGAGCATTTAGCATAGCAAATAAAGTACCTGTACATTACATTACATGTGCTTGCCTGTAATCACAGTCTTTAGGAGGCTGAGGCAGGAGGGTATTTGAGTTCAAGGCCAGCTTAGGTACATAAGTGAGTTCAAGGCCATTCTGCACTGTATAGCGAGATCCTGTCTCACAAGAAAAGAAATATATGTATATGGCAGCTAAAAGTTGATATGGGCTCCTTTGCTTTATAACCTTGGTTTATAGGATTTTATCTGACTGTACCTATGAAATTTAGTCATAAATTAGGTGAGTGAGATAAACTAGAAGAATCTCTTAGGCATTTATTAGCATTTTATGCTCTCATTTTAAAAATCAGGTTGATTAAATTATTCAGTTTTTAAGGTTCCTAGGTACTGATGACAGGGAAAATCTAGTGTTCCCTTAACCACTTTGACTTGACTTAGTGTTCAGTATTGCTATCATTGACAATTTGGGTTTGATTAGTGGTAGAAGAGGAGGGCCAGAGGGATCCTATGGATTTTAGGATGTTTAGTAGTACCTCTGGCCTTCATCCACTGGATAAAAGTAGCTCCCAACATCTCTTAGTTCTGACTACCAAAATTTATCATGCTCTCGCCTGCCCACTGCCACCAGTTTGAGAACCATTGGCCAAGACAAATGGTCAAAAACATTATTTCCTAAGATTGCCTTACCCTGATAGTGTTGTAGACCTTAACAGAATTAAGGAAATATGAATGTTCATGATCCTTAAAAATCATATCTGTGTACTGAATGTGATTAATTTTTCTTCCAGGTCAGCTTTTCTTGCAGCACATATCCCACTTTTTTTGTACCCCTTTTTGCACACTGTCAGCAAAACACGTCCATTTGAGTATCTTCGGCTCACCAGTCTAGGCGTTATTGGTAAGTGATTAGGGTCATTTTGCAAGCCGGAAATCTTCATTCATACTAGTGGTCTAAGTTGGATATTTTGACTTACTGCTTACATCTTGTTCATTGTTGTCTTTGAGGTTATCTCATTATCTAATAAATATGTTGTAAGGAACATGACAACTCTTTTCAAGCACCATTCCAAATGTTTTTAAGGTTATGAGAACCAAAATTTAAAATTGAGTTCAGCTTGTGTTTAGAAACATTTGCTGGAATTTTAGGGAGCGTGAAGAATAAGAACTTGTTTAATACTGTGTATTATACAAGATTAAGAGTGAATTTAGACTTGTTGTTGTTGTTGTTGTTGTTGAGGCAGGATTTCAGCGTATAGTCCAGGCTGGCCTTAAACTCACTATGTTGCCCAAGCTGGGCTTAAACTCAGTGATCCTCCTGCCTCAGCCTTCCGAGTGCTGGGATTATAGGTATGTACCACCATGCTTGGCATCATTTCTTTGTAAAGGTCTTTCACTTCTGAACTGTTATCTCATAACCTTAGAGGTTCACCTTCTGCTAGTAAATTTTTTCATAGTTGGTATTTGCATATACATTTACTATGGGGAATGTGTGAAATATTTCTTACTCAAGAGATATATCGCCTATTTTAGATCTCAAACTCCTGGGTGGAAAGATTAATCTTTGGACTTAGGGAATGTAATACATTCAAAATTTCTTTTCCAAATTACCTTTCCTTTCTCAAAACCTTTTTCTTAGTTTTTTCCCTAGATGTAGGAATATTGATTACAGTTTATTTTGTTGGATTATTATTTTAATATGTGTATAAAATATTTACTTCCATATGATTTATAAACATGAATCAGAAAATATAATTTTAAAATTTGGAATTTCAAGATGTCTTTTTCTTTTTTTCTTTTTTTAGAGCAGAATATATTTATTGAGAGAAAGAAAGTTTCTGTCTGAGAGAGAGACAGAAGGGGTCCTGAGTGGGTTGCCAGAGACTCTGTTTTCTAGGGACTTTTATAGAGCAAAACTACGAGGTGAGGTGGGTCTGATGTGAGGGAAAAATAGGAACTAGCAAGGTGGGAATGAAGTGGCACAGAACTATGGTCAACCAATAAGATTAATTATTCAGGTAAAATTAAATCAGGGACAAATGAAGAAGTCACTTAGCAAGCAGGCATACTTAAAGAGCAGTGACTTTATAGGGTGTTAGGATGGTGACTCTTGGCTCCTTCAAGGTGATCCATACCTATTTAGAATATCAATCTCTGATATTCATACTTAGGCCAAGGTTGCATTTGTTTTGTCTTTTGTCTTGAGATCTGGGCCCCAGCGGAGGTTTCTGTCTCCTCCAAGGTCACAAGATATTTGGTCTTCTGCACTGGCTCCCTAGAGGGCCTAGCCCTGTCTGACTGCTTATAATATTTCTGTCTAACTCAGTCTCAGTTGCCTGTAACAGTTCCCCCTTTAAAGAAGTACTCCAAACTGCCATGAGTAAGAAATGTGTTTTGACTGATGTGGCTTCTTCAGGCTGAAAGGGGACACAGTTATTGATCAGCAGTCAGAGAGACTCTACAGAGGGTCTTACCTAAAGGTCCTTGATAGACACTAGACATTTTCATCTTAGGTAGGCATATAGCTTTACATCTGGAAAGCCAAAGAAACAATTATGTTGGGTGGGCCAACTAATAGAATCAACAGGATAATTATGAATATAGTTAACAAAGATTTCCATCAAGAGGAGCTAGTAATGGTTTCCCATAATGAGGATAAGGATAAGGTACAGGGAATTTTAGTCTGACATGTCATTGATTTGTTGTCTAATATCTTAAACAGCTATTGAGATGTTAGCAGAAGGATCAAGAATGTACATTCAATATTTAGTTTTTACAATTGCACAAATATCTCTTATGCTGTTAGAATATCTAGTGCCATCTGATTTTGAAGGAGAGCCTGTTTCATTCATTTTACTTCTTCATTTAGGAGAGAGAGACCAGCTGCTGTTCAGTTAAGGCCTGCTGAGTATAGTCAGTGAAGGACTCAATGTGTATTGAACTTTTTTGTTTTTTTTTTTATACCGGGGATTGAACTCACGACCTCGTGCTTGCCAAGCAGGCACTTAAGCCACTGAGCTAAATCCCTGGCTTTCTTAGTGTATTGAACTTTTTTTTTTTTTTTCCAATGTGTATCATAACTTTTTCTTTGGAAAACATCTGGTGAATCCCAGAAAAAGGCATGTAACAGGAACCCAGGATATTTCTTATTGGTATCATCTGTATGATTCCTTGGGGTTTGGCGTCCTTTAAGCAAGAATAAATTTTAATCAAAGCATGTATAATCAAAGTATGCATGCAGACGCATGTATAATCAAAGCATGAGCATTAGAGCTCATAGGTAAGTTTTAGAAACTTTTTAAGGGATAGCAGTTGTAAGTCATTGGCTCTTAGGCCTCTTTATTGATGGAGTCTTGACATTTTGTCATACTTCCCTCTAACTTTAGTTCTAATTATCTCTACATTTTTGATAATGTATGAAGAACCGGATTAATACATTATTTTGACAAACGAAAAACTTCTTAAGTTTTATAGGTGAACAACATGTACTATGTTTGTAAAAACCTGTCTCAGCATCATTTTGATTAGTTGGCAACCTGGATATATATTACAATATTTAGACAGTATAAAATCTCTCCAGGGTGGGAGCTGGGCTTTTAGGCGCAACTAAAAGGAATGAATGAGGAGAAGGTTATCCCAGTTACAGCTTAAGCAAGATATTTTTGGTCACTTTTATTGAAGTATGATGCCCGAAGGAAGACCAGAGCTGAGAAAGACAAAGAGACATGTGCCAATGTCCAGCAATCGGCTGGGTTTTTTAACCTCTTGTCGTGATTACTCAGGGCTCCTCTGCGGAGATGACAGGTAGAGATGATAGTCTGGCCAGAGGGAGGAGGCAGAGTGCCCCGGGGCCCTTCAGTCTTTTTGGATCAACTGATAGGATGGATCTAAACTCTGGGGCCTTGGTCTCAGTGGGCAATCCAACTTCCAGGGGTCACCTTTACAGTCAGAGCATGGCTTGGGGGGCCTCTTAAGGCAGTCTCTCTTAAGGTGGCCTGGCTTCCCTCAGTAGTAGCAGTTGAGTTTAATCATTAAGCTCTTCTTAAAGCCCCAAGAATCAGACTTAAGGTCTGTTTCTTGTAAGGCCACAACAGCAGCAGCTATTTTTCAGTCTCTCTGTTTTCTCTCTTCAGTTTTCTCCCAATCCTGACTATAAGAATACTAAGGAGGCAATTTTTAGTAAAATGTTAAGTGAACTATCTGGAATAAAGGCTATCTCTTGTAACTTTTTCTATTATCTGGAGTTAACCGAATAGTAAACATGTCTTTAAGTAAAATTTGTCCCTCTATTAAATCAAAATCTAGGGAAGTGTGTTTTATTAGTGCCTAAGAAGTTAGAAGGGTTTTCATCTTTCTGCAGAAAAATAACTGACAATTTAAAATAACTAGAAGGCTTGGTTTTCGTCCTCCGTAGACCTTCAAGACACACTTGAAAATGTCTCCTGTTTTAATCTCCTGTCTGGTTGCTAAGCCATAGGGTCTTGGGTGGAAACTACTTGTGTCCCAGTGGAAACTGGTTGTTCTACTGGCTGTTGATCTTCTGGCTAAGATTAACAGTACGATATCCATCTCCAAATGCAATAGCTACATGTCAATGTTTGATTTAAGATTAACATTACATCCTTCCAGCCTAGCTTATAGGTCTGGGTAAATCCTTTAAAGATAATCTGTGTACTTATCAGGATTATCTGAAAATTTTCCTAGTTCTAACTTAATTTGTTTTAAGTCATTGAGTGAAAGACACCTATGATATTGTTGAGACAGTTGAATGCAGATGACTTGTGCTTTAGCTGACTGTTTTGGGGATGAACGTGCACAACATGTGTACCATTATCGCCCCCATGATTGATGTGTTTTGAAATTTTTTTTTTCTTCTCCTTTTTTTTTTCTTTTTATCCTTGAAATAAAATGGATTTGGGAAAAAAAGAAGAAACAGACCTATGAATGGGAATACTCTCATAAGGATTATAATTATACCTGGAGCATAAATAAGAATTATTTCTTAATGTTAAAAATGTTTGAACATAAGGCAGTTCTGATCATTTTTTCTTCTCTTTTTTACAGTATGTCTCTAGTTGTAAAATAGCATCATAATTAATTCTTCCTTCTACATCCCATTTTGGCTCTAGGGGGTAGGTAGATGACATACATGTGCAGAGAAATATCAAATGGCTCTTTTTCAACATGGAAGGGTCAAACATCTTCCCATGCTTAAGAATGCATTCCAGGGGCTGGGGATTTAGCTCAGAGGCATAAGTGCCTGCCTTGCAAACATGCAGTCGTGAGTTCGATCCCCAGTACCAATTAAAAAAAAAAAAGAATGCATTCCAAAGGAGTAAGGGGCTTTGGTATTAGAGTTACCTGTGTCTCCATCCAGTGATCTTGCCGGGGCCTCCAACTGATATAGGAGAATGAAACTCCTGACCTACTAGATGTCCAGTATGAGTTTTTGTTCTCTAAAACCAGAGAATAATTTTAGGAACAATAGAGGTTAAGCAGAAAATACTTATTGAAAGAAAGAAAGCTTCTATCTGAGAGAGAGACAGAAGGGGTCCCAAGTGGGTTGCCCTCAAAATATATTTTTCTTTTCTTTTCTTTTTTTTTTGGTACCGGGGATCGAACTTATGACCTTGCACTTACCAGGAAGGCACATATGCCACTGAGCTAAATCCCCGGTCCCAAAATATATTTTTCAAGTATAGCTTACTCTACTTTTCTTTGCTGTTTTTTTCTTGTTGTTTTTAGGGTGTTTGTTTTTGTTTTTCTTTCGTTTCATTTAGTTTTGTTTTTTGGGGGGGGGGTTGATTTTTCGATACAAAGGCAGAAACATTTTGTTTTTCCTCTGCTGTAAATGGTCTCTTGAGTTCCAATCCCAATCTTCTAAGAAAACTTCTCTGTGATATTTTGTACTTGTTGTTTTCCTTGTAACCTATCAAACTGTTTATGCCACAGATTTAGGATTGAGTGAGGCACAACCATTGGCAAGTGCTTTATGTTTCAAGTGACATTATAATTGCTGCATAACTCATCAATAGTATCCATTCTGCCTTTGGTCTTATAGAAAGTTGCCATCTCAGGCTTCCATTGCATTGAGGTGTTCTCATCAGTTTATTTGGGGGGGCGGCGTTTGGTTTTGGTTTTGGATTTTGGTACCAGGAATTGAACTCACAACCTCACACTTGCCAGGCAAGCTGTGCCACTGAACTATATCCCCAGCTCTATCAATATTTTCGTCATGGTGCAGTGTTGACTTCAGCAGTACCAATTTGTTTTACTTTGCCATATATGAGGCCAGTGTCATCTTTCTGAAATCCATAGATTGTACTATACAGTTCTCTGTTTTGAAATTGCATTTCTTTTGAACATCTGTTTTGTTCCTGCATACGGTTCTTATGCTGGTCTACTTGTGTTCTGTTAGCAAATGTAACATCGGTTAGAAACTGTCAAATATCACATTCCAGTTAGTTTGGGAGATGGGAGAAACAAGCCTGTTAACATCATTTGGTTTACCACTGTATGAATAAGGCCCTGGTGGCTGAGTTCCAGGATAAATTTCCAAGTTGCAGGCATCCACAGGGGCATAAATTTTTGCCAAATTTGAAGTTTTTTGAAGTACTTTAGGAAAGTACTGCCTAAAGCTAAAGTAACCAGGAAATGCTGCAAGATGTTCATCAGTAGTCATATATTCAGTGTATAAATGGCTCATCAGTTATCCATAAATCCCGCAAACCATGAGCAGATAGCAGTCAGATTATCAGTTCTTTTTCTTTGTCTTCAAACTTCAGGCAGTTTTGAAGGAAACCAAATCTCAGTGTCATTTTTATTCTACAAACGTCAAGCCCACATCCATCATTTTTCCATAAGTCTTTGTATTCAGTGATTGCCATAAGAAAGCCCTACTACATACAACAGATCTATGTATGCTTTTAGTTCAACTAATAAAGTATCATAATAAGCACTTTCAATGGAGGTGAGACAAAGTGTCTCTCTATAATTCAGGCTGACCTTGAACCCACAGCAGTCCTGCCTCTGCCTTCGAAGTGCCAGGATTACCACCATGCTGGGCAATAAATACATTTTTGAGTGTAGCTATTGGTGCATAAAGAACATTTTACTTGTATTTCAGCATGTGTGTATATTTCACAACATCTTGTAGCATTTTGTCTGTTACAGAGAATTTCCAACATTGAATGGCAGTGCTGGTGTTCAGTCCAATAGGTTTCACCCCTGCCAAGATCCTCACTATATTTTTGGACCTGGTTCAAACATTGGATCATGCCATTTGGGTGTGTGACCATTTTATACCATTTCTATTAGTCAAGTATGTGTTCATGCTGTTGTTTTCTTCATCATCTGAATTGAGGAGGTCTGCATTCCTTTTGTCTGTATCAGTTGATTCTTGCTTCATCTGTCACAGAACTTTGGCTCACATTTTCATTGTCAAAGTCATTATCATCTCCATCATCTGTGCATGAATAATCTTATGATTTCTGTGTGTGTGTGTGTGTGTGTGTGTGTGTGTGTGTTCTGAATCACACTCAGGACTTTGCAGGTGCTGTGCTGCCAAGCTGTGTCTCTGGCATGATTCCCCCTTTGATCTTCCCCAAAACTTGCAAATCTGGTTTTCCATGTGCCATTGTACTACACTGAGCTTCTTCTACAGGAATAATCAAAAGAAAACTTTTTAAAGAACAAATCCTGAAGGCACAGAAATTTAGCAGTGAGCATTTTATGGATAAAACTCACCTGTTGCTGCTTTAGATCTCTGGTACACACCTTGCTGTTCATCTGTCAAGTGGGTGAATGCACAGATGGTTTTTTGCTTTCCCCAGGCACAGCTACTGTGAGTCACACTCACATTCCATTTATGGTAAAATATGTGTTTACAGAACATAAGAGTGGTATGGATGTATTTTACCCCCTGTGATGCTCAGGTAAACATACACAAAACCTGTTACATTATGTGGCTAAAAAATCCCAGTTTGACACTTTTGCACACAACTTGCCTTTAATCGTATCAAGTGGGTAAACACGAAGATTCCTTCCTATATCCCCTGGCACAGTACAGAGACATTTGTTACTATTATTGCTAAAGTACAAATTTACAGTAGCAAAGTATGAGATGGATTATTGTAACCCAGTGTTTTCTCTTGGTTAATGTGATGGCCCTTAGAGATGAGGCTTTGAGAAGAGAATTAGATTTATGAGTACATGAGGGTATGACACTCATGTAAGATTAGTATCCTAAGCAGAGACATCAGGGTACTTCCTCTCTTTCTGTCCCTATAATGGACATGTTGAAAAGATAGATTTCTAATAGCTAGGATGAACACCTTTACCAGAACCTTGGATGCTATTGGGCAGTTAGGGGAACTTGTTTAATAGAGCTCTGGATCTCTGTATACAAAATGAAAAATCTATCACCTGGTCAGCATTATTCACTTGATAATATGGGGAGTAGAACTGGAATGAATTTCAGGGTCACCTGTTCCAACTAATTTTATAAGAAGTGGGCCTGCATAGCCAGGCATGGTGGCACACGGGAAGCTGAGGCAAGAGGATTGTAAAGTCAAGTCCAGACTAGGTAGTATGTAGTAAGACCCAACTCAAATAAAAAATAAAAAGGACAGGGATACAGTTCAGTGAAGACCTTAGATTCAGTCCCAGTACTACACCAAAAAAAAAAAAAAAAAAAAGACCTGCGAAGGCAAAATAACTTTATCAAAAGGTAAACTAATTGTGGAACCAACATTAGAATATAGGTGTGTTGTCTTTTATTTGGGAGTTTTTCTTCTAGTCATGCTTTATAATGTTTGTGTTCTTTGGGGAAAAGACAAATAGCCGGAAGAAATGTTTGTTTATGCCTACTTTAAAGTAGGGTTCTGACTGGCACTATTTTTTTTTTCCTGGGACTATGATGGATGTAGAATGATCAGTATTTTATGTAGTTAGTGTATCTAAAATAGAGAATAGACTTCGGTGTTATTTTTGTAAGGCTATCTGATAACAATGCTAGAAGTATTTAAATAACTAAACTTACTACTAAGTACATGATAGACCAAACTTGGTCCCTCATCTTTTGGTGCTGACTAATGAAGTCCACCTGTGCTTTTCTCTGTTTTTTACTTGTTCCTGTTGTTTTTATGTTATGAATTGGATTCCTTAACATAGAAGATAGAGCTTGTCCTTGTTATTTAAATTCCACAACTTGCTTGGTGAGCAATACAGTTCATTTAACTGGAAGCACAGACTCTTTAAAGTGATTTAAAGTGATTTTCTTTGTTCATATTTTCTTTAGGGGCCTTGGTGAAAACAGATGAGCAAGAAGTAATCAACTTTTTATTGACAACAGAAATTATTCCTTTGTGTTTGCGCATTATGGAATCTGGAAGTGAGCTTTCTAAAACGGTAAAGTCTACATTGTGCTCTTGAGCACTTTCTTTTTGGTCTGCAGTCATTTTCTGCCTGTTTTCAGCTTTTTGAACCTTCTGTGAATATTTTTTCTTCGATAAAAGTGTTATAAAATGATCATTAAAAAACCCAGGTCTATCCAGGTATGGTGGTGCATGCCTGTAATCTCAGCACTGTGGGAGACTAAGGCAAGAGTATCAAAAGTTTGAGCCCCGGCTGGACATTTTAGCAAGACCCTGTCAGAGTAGCTCAGTACAAAGGGTCTGGGTTCAGCCTGGGCGTGGTGGCGTACCACTGTAACCCCAGCACTAGGAAGGCTGAGACAGGACAATTGCCAGGAGTTTGAGGCCAGCCTGAGTTAGCGAGGCTGAACTACATAGTGAGACCCTGTTTTAAAAAGACAAACAAAAATCTCTGGGTTCAGTTTCTAGTGCTGGAAAGAAAAAAAAAAGATAAATGCAAGTTAAACACTGAATCTCGGGCTGGGGATTTAGCTCATTGGCATAAGCGCCTGCCTTGCAAGCACGCAGTCGTGCGTTCAATCCCAGGTACCGATAAAAAAGGAAAAACGAAAAAAACAAGTAACACTGAATCTCTTTCTTTGAACCCATATCTCCTACAGATAATCCTTAACTGTGTTATTCCAGATACTTTATATACGTAATCAAATATAGGTTCTTGAGCTTTTGCCTAATATGGACTTTAACCACAGATGGTAACATTACTAGGTATAAAATTCTTACCTCATTTTTCTCTGAGATTTTTGTTGCCCTAAGCCTATTGTCTCCTGGCATTGAATGTTGCAATGAAGTCTTTGGTCAACCTGATTTTTCCTTTATAAATGAATTTTCCTTTACCTATGATTTTTGAAATTCATTTGATAATCAAATATCAAAATTTCACAGAATAACATATTCCTTGCAACTCTTTTTTCTTGGGGGATTGGGGACTGGGGATTGAACCCAGGACCTCTGCACTGAGCCACATCCCCAGCCCCTTTTTTATTTGTTATTGCCCAGACTGGGCTCAAACTCTCCTACTGCCTCAGCCTCCTAGAGTGCTGGGATTACAGCTTTGTGCCACCATACCTAGCTATGACATGAGCTTTAAGTTAAGTATTTTACCTTCAAAGACTTTATAGCTTTCTTTAGATGGCCAAAGGAATACATGATACCCTTTTTCTCAAAACACAAAATGGGGCCGGGGATATAGCTCAGTAGCACAGCACCTGCCTGGCAAGTACAAGGTTTTGAATGCTGGTACCCCCTGCCTCCAATCCCCCCCAAAAAAACTCACACAAAATCTTTAAGAACCTCATCTTCAGAATTTATCAGGCTAATAAGTATGTGACATCAGTACTGATTCTGTATCCACACACTCAGAAATTTTGCCTTTTTTGCCTAACACTTATCCTTGTGTCTGGCTTATTTTTGAGAGCATAAGCACAGATAGATTCATATGTTACATGATCTGTTCTTTATGTTTCAGAATTGTTCCAATTGTCAGACTATACCTCAACATAACTGGTATAATGATTCTCACATTATTCAGAAGAGTAAGACACAGGGCATAAGTACTTTGTCATGGAAGCACTGTGTGATGGTACACACCTGTGATCCCAGCATTTGGGAGGCTAAGGCAAGAGGATCGCTGTGAGTTCAAGGCCAGCTTGGACTACATAAGCAAGACCTTGTCCCAAAAAACAAAAAGAAAAAATATAAGTACCTTGTCATATTCATTGTTTTCCCTTCACTTTCAGCTTCTGATCTTTAAAGTTCTCTGCTTCTTTCATAACTGAATATTTCTTCTTAACAGCATTTTCTACCCTCTTGTTATTTTTCCCTCATCAGATAGATGAGATAAATTATGATTGTTAAGTCTCAAAGAGAAGCTTAGTTTGTTAAAATGATTATGCATTATCAGTAAATTGAGAGTGAGAGCATTGAAGTAGTTTTTGCTCCCTAATGTAGTTTTGTTCATATATATAAGTATTTATAAATTTTAACTTCTTAAGTTGAAGAGCTTCTGTTTACTCACTTTTTTGAGGTTGAGGACCTCACATGCAGCTACATGCCTGTAGTTCAGCTGCTTACAAGGTGGGAGGATGACTTACATGCACCAGTTTGAGACCAACCACCCTGGGCAGTATAAGACCTCATCTCAAAAATATATGAATTATGTTTGTGATATTTTGTTTTTAATTTTAAGACAGGATCTCACCAAGTCATCAAGTTGTCTAGCCTGAACTCAAACTTGCAGTCCTTCTGCCTCAGCTTTCTAGAGATCTAGGATTACAGACTTGTGCAATCATGCCCAACCAAACTATTAGATTTTTATATTGAATAAAGTAAAATGTCTAAGTGAATTTAGAAGAAACTAAAAGATACAGTGAATATTTTAAATGCAAAAAAATTTACAGTGAAAGACACACTGCCATTAATTCCCCTCAGAACCCTCCCTTTTAATATACTTATGTCATTATTCTTGCCACTTCCTGAAACAGTTCTGGAAGAACTCCATCCTTGAGTGTCTTTTACAAGGTATGACCAAAAATACAGTGAACATTCCTGCCAAGTGCCATCCAACAAAAAGCATGCTCATAAAAACATGGCAGTGATGGCAAGCCTTCAAAGCTTTTAGTGATAGCAAATGACCTCCTGTGATACATGTGCCATAGGTTCACCTCCACTGTATTTTGGTGTGACCTCTTCCACCTTACTCCGTGGATCTGTTACTTCTAGCTCTTCCCCAGTCAAAATGACCATAGAAAGTAAATGGCTTGAGTCAGTTTAGTACATCAAGGCAGCCACAACAGTCCAATTAAGACACGCCCAAAAAAGGACTTCCAGAACTGCTTCAGAAGCCAGGCATGGTGGTTCATGCCTGTAATCCCAGCACTTGGGAGGCTGAGACAGGAGGATCGTTGCAAGTTCGAGACCAGCCTGGGCTACAAAGCGAGCTCAAGGCCAGCCTGAAGGGCATAGCGAGACCCTGTCTCAAAAAGACATAAAAAAAAAAAAAAGAAAAGAAGAAAAAAAAGAACTGCCTTAGAAAGTGGCACGGGCTAGGGATATAGCTCAGTGGCACTGCACCCACCTGGCAAGCGTGAGGTCCTGAGTTCCATTCCCAGTACCAAAAAAAAAAAAAAGGTAAAAATGGGATAATGGGGGCTGGGGATTTAGCTCAGTAGTTCAAGCGCTTGCTTGGTAAGCGCAAGGTCATGAGTTCAATCCCCGGTACCAAAAAAAAAAAAAGTGATAATGGGATAACTGCGTTCAAAGTAATTTAAACACACTGTATTTTTCAGTTACACCTCATATACTCCAGAGATTATAATGATTATCTTGGAACGGTAGGATTACAGAATTTAACTTTTTAAATCTATTTACTTGAAATGGTGGAATTATGGAATGTAACTTTTTTCCTTATCTGTATTTTTCTAATTTCCCACAATAACCAGTTTGATTATTCCCTGTTCCAAGAACCCCCATTCTGATGATCCCTCCCTTTTCCAATTGTCCAGAACTAAAATTAATCCACCCTGTCTCTAGGGGTTTTTGTTTGTTTGTTTTTGGTACAGGGGATTGGGATCAAACTCACAACTGCACACTTGCAAGGCTGTTGCTTATGCCCCCAAGCTAAATCCCCAGCCCCTGTCTCTATGTTTTTAGTCTTTAAATGCTCAACTAGAATAGTTACCATATCCTGTCCTTTTTCTGTCTTATCTTCCTTTGTTTCCAGGTATGCAGAGACCCTTTTGTATGCGGCATTTAGCATTATATGTTGTTTATAGTAGGTACCTAATATAGCAAAGATTGAGTCAGGGCTGCTGTGTGATATAATCACCTGTGAAATATTTTAGAAACATACAGTCCAGGTCCCACATGTGACCTATTGAATCACTCCCCAGGATGGTAAAATTTGGTTGTGTGTGTGTGTATTTAAATTTCTCTAGGTGAATGTATAGTGTAACTGTTTTGGAAAGCTATTGTCCACTAAAACTAAACATAAGCCTATCTATAACTCAGCAGTCCTACTCCTAGGAATATACTCAAGAGTGGTGGGCTCTTCTGTGCTTTGAAATATGTATTAGAATGTTGGTAGTGGGTTTATTTATAAAGGATGGATTTGTTATAGTACATTCACAAAATAAAAAGTTTGAGCTGCTAATATATGTAGCATGGAAGACTCTCAAGATGCATTGAATGAAAAAAACCAGATACACGAGTTGTTACTGCGATTTCATTTCTGTGAAGTTCAAAGACAGCAAAGCCAATTGCAATAAGTTAGAATGATGGTTACCTCTGAGGTGTATTTCCTACCATAGGGAAAAGTACAAGGGAATACTAGAATTCTGAGTTGCTGGAAACATTTTTATTTAGTTCCGGTGCACAGGTGTGTATGTAGATAAAAACTCATCAAGGAACACTTAAGATTAGTGTATTTATACACTTTGTATTTTTATTGCCATGTGTTGCTCTTACAACAAATTACTATAAGTTTAGGAGTTTAATATCATACAAAGGTATTGTTAGTTTTGGAAAGTACAAATCACCTTGTACACTTAGCTAAAGTCAAGAGGTGGACTGGGCAATGTTCCCTTTGTGGGTTATACAGCAGATTCCCTTGCCTTGCCTTTTTTTCCATCTAGAACACTATTCCTTACATTGCTTGGCTCCTGACCCAATCTGCAAAACCAAGCCAATGGTGAAGCATATTCAGACCTGTCTTTCCTTATATTGCCATCTTTTTTGTGGTTAAATCTCTTTCTGCCTCCCTTTTTTTGTTTTTGAGACAGGGTCTCATTAAGTATAGTAGTTTAGGCTAACCTTGAACTCATTATGTATCCCTGACTGGCCTCAAACCATGGCAGTCCTCCTACCTCAGCTTCCTGATTCCTGGGGTTACAGGTGTGCACCATCTTGGCCAGTTACCTCTCTCTAACAAAGAAATTTACACTTAGGGCCCACCTTGATAATCTCTCTATATAAAGCTCCTTAGTCTCATCTCATGTTTACCGTACAAAGCAACATTCTCAGGATTTGATGATTAGAACCTATCTGGGGGCCACTCTTCAGCTTACAACAATGTTACACTCCAGTAAAACAGTAAAATTTAATTTCCACAATTGGTTTTATTGAGCAGCCAAGGAAGAGAATCATTGTAATAAATCTCTTCTGTGTAAAAGTTAATGACCTTAAATTGAAGGGGGAAATTGAGTCTAGATATCAACTTTACACACAGGGTTTATTATTGCTGGAATAATTTTTAAAGAAAGGCTCAAAAAGAAAGATCTTTTAAGAACAAGCCAGGTGTGGTGATGCATGCCTATAATCCCAGCGCGTGGGAGGCTGAAGCAGGAAGATCACAAGTTCGGGGCCAGCCTGAACCACATAGCAAGACCCTGTCTTTAAAAAGAAAAGTCTTTATTAAGTTATATTTTTTAAAAAGCCTTATTTGCCTTACCTGAAAGAGGTGAAGCATAACTGAATCACTAAAATCCTCTTGGCACACAGAAAAGAGAAGAGACTATAATATTCAGACAGTATTTAGAGTTCAACCCTACCACTTAGTAGCTTTATCACTTGGGAACTTAACCTGCACATAGTTGGTAACTGAAAAAGCCTCCCCACTTTTAGAATCTGACAATTACCTAGAATTTTCCCTTCATTTTATGTAAAATAAGAATAACAGTATGTACCTTAGAGGTTTATTGCAAACATGAGCCATGTAAAATCTTCAGAAAAAAAATCCTGAATACTGTGAAACTGTGTGTGTGTGTGTGTGTGTAGCAGAGTGAGCTGTATGAGATACACTATAAACAGAAGGTCTCTGCTCAGTTTTCTGATTGATGGTTATACCTGGGAGAATGAGTAGACAATTTGGTAGTAAATTTGAACAACCTTTTTTTTATTAAAACCTATGGAAATTTTAATCTGTTGCTATTACTTACTACATCTAAACAAACATGATCCAACACAATAAGACATATCTCCAACTCCAGCTCCATGTTCAGACAGAAGCCTTTAGGAAAAGAAAAAAGATATCTTTGTGTGCCACAACAAATACTGGAATACCAAATCTAGTTTGCTCATATCCTGTGCTTTATATTAACTTTAGTCTTAGAATAAAACTTACTTGGCCGGGGGTTTAGCTCAGTGGCGTAAGTGCCTACTTGGCAAACGCAAGGTTGTGAGTTCAATCCCCAGTACAAAAAAAAAAAGAAAAGAAAAGAAAAAAAAGAATAAAACTTACTTGTTAACAACATCACTTTAATTTGTATTAGGTTATCATAATTTTTGTTTTTGCTTTGTTTTCTGAAGTCTTACAATACAGTCCAAGCTTTATTCCTCTTCCCTCAGCCTCAGAGTCCCAGAATCACAGGCTTGTACCACTGCATTTAGCAGTATCAAAACTCATACCGAATAATGAGTTCTGGGTTGTAAAAGAGGATTTATTTTTTGTACCTGTTCATAAGTTTTTAGTCCACAGGTTAAGACAAAACCACAAGTGCCATTGAGCAACTTTTTTTAAACTTTTTATTTTACTTTAGGTTGCCACATTCATCCTCCAGAAGATCCTCTTAGATGACACTGGTTTGGCCTACATATGTCAGACATACGAGCGTTTTTCCCATGTTGCCATGATCTTGGTGAGTTTTTCATTTGTAACTACTATACCTATGATCACACAGATTAGGCCTTTGGCAATTGGCCCTGGATCAGCTATAGTCTTCCAACTAGAAATAATTCTAGAAGCTTCTATAATGATTCTTGAACAATCTAATCTCTGATGTCAGTTATATTTATTTTATGTTTCATGTTTTTTTTCCCCCTACCCGCTTCCTATTTTGGGCAAAACAGGGTAAAATGGTCCTGCAGCTGTCCAAAGAACCTTCTGCTCGACTACTGAAGCATGTAGTAAGATGTTACCTTCGACTCTCAGATAATCCCAGGTAAACATTTACAGAGTTTAAAGGACTTTACGGAATTATTTTGCTGAATCTTATTCCCCATCTCATGACATAGGTCCTTTGTCTTTAGGAAATAGAAGGGGTTTAACTATATTTGGTTTATCTGGATGGAACTTAAATTCCTTTTAAAATGTAAAGTGCTAAATTTAAAAGTCCTTCAGAGTTGTAGCTTCCCATTATGATTGTCTTATTATGAATTTCCAGAGTGTAGATTTCTAATTCCAGGGGAAGCTTTATTATGCTTTACTCCTGTGGTCTGAGCTTTCAGTTTATATTCCAAAAGGTCACAAAAAGAAGTATACTTCCCAACATTGCTTAAAAAGGACTATAGCCTACAGGGCTCTTAAAGTATATTTCCAGTTCTCTGATTGCTGTGAGGTTATTGAGCTAATTGTTTTATTTCCCCATATTCGTAATCTTTCTGCCAGAAATCATACATTGTGGATCTGATGCATTTAAAAATGTTTGACCTTGTGCTTTGCAAATCCATAATTTATGCTGAAAACCACTGACTCAGATTCTGACAAATCATGTAATGGAGTGATTTCTGTGTTCCTAGGAATGGAAATAACTTGATTTAATGTGAACTCAGTGTGTGCCACTGAAGTTATTCAAGCCTTTCCTATTTCTTTTGTGCATTTTGTCCTGTTCTTCAGTAGTTTCTGCTGTCACCAAAATTTGAAAATGTGTTTATTTAAAATTTTGTTTATCTAAATACAAAAGCTATAACTTTGTTTAGAATAGCCCTATAAATAGTTAACATTTACCTTTTTTAGGTTTTCAGATTTGACTTTCTGCTGTTCATCATTTCAAAGAAAATGAAACATTTAAAGTTCATCTGATAATGCTGCTACCATAGTTTTGTTTTTATGATTCGTCTTATTAAAGTTTTTAAATATAAAATTGAAACAGTTTCTGTAAAGTCATAAGTTGATAAGTTAGTATAGAATGAAAATTCATTAACTTATACAAGTGAGGTCATATCTGCTGTTAATGGTTTTCAAAGTATTTGATTTACTATAACTTATCTATTTTTAACGTGATATTCTGATATTATTGATTGTAATAAATCAGAAAGCAATTTGAAGTAAACTTGCACCATTTTATTCCATTTTGCTTTTGCATGAAATGCTACACTGGAACATCATTCTGAAAATGTTTTCAGACTACAGATCTAGAGATCTTTTAGCCAATGTCTGATACAAGCATTAGAGAATTTTAATGGCTTCTAAATATAACTTGACAGAGCCATAGATTCCCACTTGCTGTGTATTTATGTCTAAGAAAGGGGCTCTTCCCTAGCCCCCAAATCTGGGTTTATTTGTTGGTCTCCCTGGTTGGTTTGTTTGTTTCTGATGTAGGGCACGTGAAGCACTCAGGCAGTGCCTCCCTGACCAGCTGAAGGATACAACCTTTGCCCAGGTGCTAAAAGATGACACCACCACGAAACGCTGGCTTGCACAACTGGTGAAGAACCTGCAAGAGGGCCAGGTCACCGATCCCCGGGGTATACCCCTGCCCCCTCAGTGATCCTCCCCTGTCTCCTCCCACTATTCCCCAAGTTGGGGAAAGGAGGGGACCCACGAGGAAATCAGCTCAGGTTTTATCGCCGACCGAGAATAGACAACCTCAATGCCGAACTGCACTGGAGAAAAGGGGCAAGGTTCCCCTGCTGAGGTGTATGGGCTGCCATCTCAGGCTGCCTTGAGGACCTGGTTGAGGACCTGGGCTCCCTCGGCTACTCCCAGGAAATGGGCTCCTGACACAGCAGTCTGCTACTACAGCCCCAGAAGGGTGTCAACACCAGCAAATGCTGTATTTGCAGCATGCCCAAGATGACCCTGCCCCGCCTCCTCTACATAGCCAGTGGCAAGCGGGGAGACAGTGGTGATAGCAGCAGCACTCTAGGCATGGTGAGCGCCTGGGACCAAGCCATGTGGCATTTTTTACTTTGCCTTTTTGGAAGACTCAAGATGTGTCTCTTAATTCTCTCTCTCAGTATTTGTTTACTTTGGGGTTTTTGTTTGTTTTTAATCTCAGAGAGGTGTGTTAGTGGACACAAGTTATAATTTTCAGCAAAACTTTGTCAGTTGGCACTGTTTACAAGTCTATTAGCTGCATAAGCTCAATAAAAAGTTGGTCTGGGCATTACATCCCCTCTGGCAGACCAATAGCCACATCAGGCTGTTGGGAGGAATAGGAGCCAGGGGAAGATG
Source organism: Hydrochoerus hydrochaeris (assembly GCA_004027455.1). Lineage (NCBI taxonomy): Eukaryota > Metazoa > Chordata > Mammalia > Rodentia > Hydrochaeridae > Hydrochoerus > Hydrochoerus hydrochaeris. Next base: position 76,988 of record PVLA01000087.1, on the reverse strand, counting down.
TTAAGCCAAAGGACAGCAGGAAAACACCGCCTGTTTCCCTCCTCCCCTCCTGCTCCTAGTCCTGGGTGCCATGAGGACCTTAACCTTGTTTCTGGCTTTCGCTGCTAGCTTTTCCAAATCTCAGTGCTTTTCTTTTTCACTTCCCTCTTATTAAACTTAAAATAGATGTCTTAACTCATTCTGCTATCCTAGAAGGATATTATATTGTGGTAAGAGGGGTGGCAGTCTTCAAATTTAAGTCTTCAAAGATATATTCCGGATGACGTTTAAAAGGGAGGTTCCTGGGACTAAGGTGCTAGGCAACCTGATCCCACTCCTTTAGTGTGAATTTCAGCGACTCCATCTGTCTTCATGATTGTACTTGAAGCAGTATTAGTTGAATGGGTTTATTTTATTCACATTTAAGATGGAGGGCTGGACTCTGCTTGCTCATTCAGTCTTTTTTTTTTTTTTCTTTATCCATGGGAATTACAGGGTTCACTAAAATAGTTTCACCTGTTCATATTATGTTCCTTCTCCTGAGCTTTAGATTGTTCTGTTCACAGTCCACAGGCTTGAACCTAACCTACTATAATCGGCCTTGCCTTCCCCAGTCCTTTCATATTAGTACCTACTCTCTCTCATCCCCATCTCCAGTGAGAGATGGGATTGCTGGTCCAGCTCTAGAGAGGGACCAAATCTTTTCTGTGCACATCTCATATAATTGAAGATATATGTCTCTTAACAGATTTGATGAAGATCTATAAGGGCAAGTTCAGAAATCTCTGCAGAGGCAGTACTGCCAACTCAAGGGCTCTTTCAAGCCGACTTTCACAAAGGGAGCCGGCCTTGTTAGTTGGCTTCTGCCTCATTAGAGCCAGGAAAGTAGTATTTAAATTGCCTAAGTTTAGGAAGGGTAGAATAAGCACTTATTCCTCTGCCTTCCAAAATGAAGAGGAGAACCAAACCTGAAGAGGAGAGGTCTTGAAGAAAGCAGAAACCAGCATGGACTGAATAGACGTCTTGACTTCCCTCAGCCCGCAGCCTGTGATCTGGAGAGTCCACCTAGGGTAACCCTGATTTTTGACAACCGCCTTCCTGCTGAGCCAAAGTTTTCTCATTCCCCCTCCACTGGGGAAGCAGTTGAGGCCCAGACCTTGCTCCCTGGGAAATTCTCTCCATATTTCGGTGCATTGGCCATTTTACTGTGCCAATAGTGTCTTAACTCTTGTCATCTATTCTCAGCTGGCCTTGGAACCCACAAAGGAGTTGTTGGGGGAGGGGCAGAATGGGTATTATTCCTTGTGATTGGTCTTGATGTTTTGTGTATTGTATAAAGAGACCCCTCCCCTTATTTTGTGTTTTCTGTCCCTCTCACTCCCTCAACAGGACTGAAATAAAACATGCTTCTGTTTTTGTAAAAATAACTTTTCCTTTTAACTGGAGATTTTATTTTGTCAACAGATAGCCAGTCACTTTGATCAGGTGATCTTCATCATACCTGCTTATACACAGATTGCCTTACATGAGTGTAATGATGGTTCCTATGTAGACAGTTTTAGGAATGTAGAAGACTGCAGCTGATGTATAAAAACTGGGAGGCTGGGATGGTGCTGTTCACCTGATAAATTGTCTCTTAGAGCCAGAGTACATGCCTGTACTCCCAACACCTTGAGAGACTGAGGTAGGAAAGTTGTAATTACAAGCCCAGCCTGGGAAATTTAGCCACCCTGTATCTTAAAATAAAAAAGGGTCAGAGATGTAGCTCAGTGTGAAGACCCTGGGTTTAATTCCCAGTAACACGAAAAAGAAAAAATATCTTGCAGGAACAAGCGCTGACTTCTGGCTTTAATGCCAGAGTGGACAGGTTTCCATGAGAAAGTAATGCATCTCAGAAGTGGAGGGCTTGGAGCACATCTCTAGAGTTGGTCCTGTGCCTGGCCCTCAGCAAGACACTTTCAGCTTCTTTTTTCAAGGACTTTAGAAGGCCTTTGAGATTTTCAGTGGGAAGGCAAGGAGAAGCACCAGTACCCATGCTTTCCCCATTACCTGCAGAGGATTCCTCTGCTGGTAGTGCCATACAGAAGTTAGGAAAAGAAGGACATATCAAGAACTTGTGGCAGCGTAGAGTACAACTCAGTACTTGAGCACATGATAAGTATGCACAAGGAACTAAATTAAAAAAAAAAAAAAAGCTCTCTCGGGGATTTAGCTCAGCAGCATAAGTGCCTGCCTTGCAACCACGTGGTTGTGAGTTCGATCCCTGGTACCAAAAAAAAAAAAAAACAAGGAACTGAAGTCACCAACATCATAAGTAAAAGTTGTTAAAAATATTTGCAATAGGAAACCATAGAATGAAATGAGATTTTTCTTTGCGAATACTTTGTGGAATTTGATTTTTGGAGAAGTTTAATATGTATTCCTAAAGCAGGTATAACAGGTAAAATTTTGACTTTATTGTGTAAAAAATTACACAACTAACCTAATTTAATCAACATACATAGAACATTGTATTCTCACCTGTGTCTTTCTCTGTGTGTCTGTCTATACATATTTTGGAGGGGTGAGTATGTGTGTATTTGGAGACAGTCTGCTGTGTATCTCAGACTGACCTAAAACTCATGATCTTCCTGCCTCCTATAGTCCCCTAAGTGCTGAGATTATAGGCCTGTACTACCATTAATTATATCTCAATGTTTATTAGGATTGATTATACCTGGACCATCAAGGAGCCTTTAAGATTTTTCACAAAAATTTAAAAATAGGATGTTTCTGACCATATAAGGTCAGACTAGGAAAAAGAATTGAAAATTCCTTATTTAAAAGTTAGGCATTGGGCCAGGGATTTAGCCTAGTGGTATAAGTGCTTATGTGGAAAGTGTGAGATCATGAGTCCAATCCCTGATACCAAAAAAAAAAAAAAAAGGCATTATACTTCTAAGCTGATAGAAGAAGAAATCATAGGAAACTACACAGCCTTTGAGTAGGATGATAAAAGTAATGTCACATTAGAATCTTTATAGAGCTAAAGCAGTGCTTTTAAAAGAAATTATACATTCACATTATAAATTCACACATTATGAAAGAAAAGCTGAAAGCCAGTAATTTTTCATGTCAAAAACCTGGAATATAATAATAAATCCAAAAGTAGAAGAAAGAGCTGGGTGTGGTGGTACCTGTCTATAATCTCAGGATTTAAGAGGCTGAGACAGGAGGATTGCCTTGAGTTCTGAGGCCAGCCTGAACTATACAGTGACATCCTGTCTCAAAAACAAGTAAGAGGAAAAATAAGTGTCAATAAAATAAAAAACATGCATATAAAACAATTTCCAAGTAAAGATTCCCTGGAAAATAAGTTTGATAAACCCTTTGAGTAGTTAAAAGCACCTTTCTCCTGTCTTTGTAACTGATATTGTAAATTTCCAGACCAGGGAAAGGACTAGATCCCAGTTTATTTTTTTCTTAGTAGTAGAAATCAAACACAATTTCATGCTTGCCAGGCAGGCAATATCCTTGACCCTCCTAGTTTACTTTAAAAGCAGCATAAGCCAGCCACCAAAACTTGACAAGAACATTACAAGCACACCAACAACTACTCTCTGCTATGACAGACTTCCCAGACATCAGCTGCTTGAGAGGTTGAATCAGGAAGATTGCCAGTTCTGGGTAATACACTGAGACTCTGTTTCAAGTAAGAGGTTTGGGGACAGCGCTTAATGGTAGAATATATGCTCAAGGGTCTAGATTCAAGCCCCAGCACACATACAAAAAGACAAACCTAATATGTATCAAAATACATCTTTTGGCTTTATTGCAAAAATACAAGATGGATTCAGTACTGGAAAACTAATCAATGCAATTCAAGTAATCAAATTTTAAAAAATGTGTGTGATGGTACATACCTGTAATCCCAGCACTGGGGAGTTGAGGCAAGAGGATCACCACAAGTTTGAGGCCAGCCTAAGCTACACAATAAGAGTGTCTCAAAAATAAATAAGACAATCATTAGATAGATGCAGGAAAAGACTAGAAGATCACTCATCCAGGATTTTTTTTTAAAGGGGATATATTTCATGGTAACATAAATTTAGTTTACACAAGGCCCTGGGTTCAGTCCCCAGCAACACTGCAAAAAGAGGAAAAAACCCCCTCCAAAACCAGGAATAAGGGCTGGGGGTTTAGCTCAGCATAAGCACCTGCCTGGCAAGCACGAGGTCATGAGTTCAATCCCCAGTACCACAAAAAAAAAAAAAAAAAGAATAAGGCCAGGTGTGGTGGCACACACCTGTAATCCCAGAGATCCAGCATTTGGGAGCTTGAGGCAGAGGATGGCTGGGAGTTCAAGGCCAGCCTGGGCTACAAAGTGAGTTCAAGCCCAGCCTGAACTGCATAGTGAAACCCTGTCTCAAAAAGATTTTAAAGAAAGAAATGCATGACTTTAATAAAAAGTATCAACAAAATCCGTACAGTAGTAAACTTCCCAATAAGACTGAAATCTTTTATGAGTGAAACAAAGATGTCCACTGTCAACTCTGTTTTATCATTTCCCAGTCAGTGTGATTAAAAACCAAGAAGATAAAACAATTGTAAAGAAAAAAAAAATGTGTCAATAGTGTGATTGTGTACAAAGACAACCTAAAGTGTCTACAAACTTAGAATTTAAGTGAATTTAGCATGGTTATGGAATAGCAAAGAAAATCAATTACGTATCTTTACATACAAAACTACATAGAAAAATGAAACTTAAAAAAGTGTCTTAACAGCTTAAGTTACATAGCTAGAAATAGATACAGCAAATGGTGTACAGAACCTGCACTGGGGAAAAAAAACATGCTGGAGAGAAGCTAAAACCTTTTATAAATGGAGGTGTATGTCATCTCCACATGGATAGGAAAGGACTATCGGATGCCAGTTTTCTTCAAACTGATCTACGGGTTAAACTCACTTCTAAGTAATATCCTAGCAGGTTAATTTTTATGAAAATTGATAGGTCAATTCTAAAATTCTACCAAAAATGCCAACAATTAAAATTTTAAAATGTGGGTTTACTGTTGCCAGATTATCTTCCTTTAGTTTTCAGCCTTTTGTAGACATAACTTAAAAATAACACATTTTGTTTTCCTGATCCTTTATCAAAGTTTTGTCCTGGTATGGAATATTATACCATTTATAATCTTTTTTTTTTTTTTTTTTTGGTACCAGGGATCTAACTCATGACCTCACACTTAACACTTATGCCACTGAGCTAAATTCCCGGCCTACTCTTTATTTTAAAAGACTTCTATTATTTTCTTAAGATTTGTTTTCTTTTATTACTTCACCCCTTAGAACTCTTTAATTATGCCAGAATGGCAGGGTGGTTATATATTCTCTGTTCTCTGACATTACATTTCCTAGCTTTTAGATCCACGGGTGGTCTCATTTATCATTCTTAGAGGGAATTTAATATTTTTAGTTGCCTTTTTGACCAAGAAGATGCTTTATTTCAGAAGTTTGAGTAGTTTGCCTGGATAAGCTGGAAACTGAGCTGAGATTTGCTGGCCTAAAAACAGAGGTGCCACTGGGGCTGGGGATTTAGCTCAGTGGCATAAGCGCCTGCCTTGCAAGCTTGCGGTTGTGAGTTTGATCACTGGTACCGATTAAAACAAAAACAAAAAAAAAACAGGTGCCAGGGTGGTGATATAGCACAGCAGCACAAGCACCTGCCTGGCAAGCGTGAGGTCGTGAGTTTAATCCCCAGTACAAAAAAAAGAGATGTCTTAACATGAGACATTGGCCCTGGCTGAGGAGGGCCTGGGCAGACTTGGGTGGCAGCATGAGAGCACTGTGGTTAGGTCTCCTGCCAGCTGCTGCTTCATTTTAATTTAGACTTCTAGACCTTTCCTGGGCACAGTTCCCAGAAAGTCCCTGTGCTGCTGCTGCCCTGATTAGATTTCTAGATCTGTTAATAACAGGCAGTTGAGGGGGAAGGGCCAGGAGTTCTGCAGAAATAGGGATTACCTAACCAGATGGCCAGTTCCTGTGCCTGGGGCCATCTGCTTCCTCTGGATTTAAGGAGAGTCCCTTGGAAGGCATGCTATTCTTTGAAGCCGTACTAACCTTTTTAAAGTCTCCAGGTCTTCACCCCAAAAATCTGAACATAGCCTGAAGAGTATTGCTGTGAGAACCTGAAACAGACTGTGATGCTTGTGCTCTGCACTCTCCTGGAAGGTCCAGGATAGGGGCCAATACCTTCGACAGATCACCAGAAGGAAAGGGTTGGCAGCACTGAGCTGACAGGGACACAGGGAGAGGCAGATGTATGTAGAGCTGGATTTAAATGAGGAGTGTGTAAAGAGGACTGTGAGAATGAAGCTCAGAAATGAGCTCAGATGATGCTTTAGGCAGTAACGATGAGAGAGCTAGACAAGCACACAAGCCATACTGCTATTAAGTGAAATCTGGAATCACCATTTACATTTTGATGCTTCCCCTACTCTTCCTTTTCCCAATGAATGTCCACTTTTTAATGATTCCCCTCCCTTTATACGTTTTTCCCTTATAAAATCTGCTCTCAGTAGCTGGGCATGGTGACACAAACCTGTAGTCCCAGTACCTGTGTGGCTAAGACAGAATAACCTTGAGTTTAAGGCCAGTCTGAATTACATAGCAAGACCATCTCGATACACAAAAGACAACAATAGCAACAATAAAAACCCTGCTCCCAGTAAAAAAGTCCGATTCATCTAACCTAGATATAAATTTTTAAAATCATTAATGCTGGACATGGTACATGCCTATAATTCCAGTATTTGGACATTCAGGAGGATGAGACAGCAGAACTGCAGCAGGTTTATGGCCAGCTTGGGATGTAATGAGTTCAAGATCACCCTGCACTACAAAGTGAGACACTTAACAGCAACAAAACTTCAAAAATTTCTAGTTACCAAAAAAAAAAAAATCTCTTTTTTCTAGTTGTAGAAGTTTCAAATCCTAGGGCTGGGAATACAGCTTGGTGGCATAAGTGCCTGCCTGGTGAGCACAAGGTCCTGAATTTGATTCCTGATACAAAAAAAAAAAAAGCTTTAAATCCTTTCATTGTACAATATAGCACAGATACAGAAAACTATAGAAATAAATATGTAGCTTAGTAAATGATTATGTGGTGAAGAACCCTGTTAGCCCTCAGGACTAGAAACAGAACTTGGCTGTGACAATTCTTTGTTATGGTCATTATCTAGTCGGACTTTATTTTAAGGGAACAAAAACATTTAGCTATGACTAGCCACTAATGGTAGAATATTAGGCAGTTGAATGTTTGGGGAACCACAAGAAGCCAGCCAGATCTTAGCACATTTAAAATACCATTTCACACAGCTGGCTCCCTCTGTGTCTATGGTTAAGATATACCTTACTGAAAAAGGATTTCGAGGATTCCACGGAAGTTCGAGCATAAGGATATGCCTAGTGCCTCAATTACCTGTCATCCCCTGGTTCAGAAAGAGCCACGCCACACAGCCTTCCTAAAGCAGAGCAAAAGCCAGTTCAGTTTGTGGAGCTATTGGGAGGGTTCAGGAGGAAGGCTGTCTGCTGTGTATACATGTGAGTCTAGGTCCTCATCCAAACTTCCCTGCACCTGTTTCTCATTGTGAAGTATGGATCATGATACAGTAAACCCTTTAGAATCCCCTCTTCCTCTCCTAATATGACCCCCTTTCCTCAATCTTTGTTTCTGTTCCCGCTGCCTAGTCCATCACCCTTGTAAGTAGCTCATTATTTTCCTTACTTAATGAGTATCTGGCCAGTCTGTCCTTCCTCCACTCTGTTCTTACACACCGTGAGCATACTTCATCTCCTCCCTGCCTCTGTAAACATAGATATATGTCCTGGCATTGAACAAATGCTTGTAGAAGGAATGAATGGATACAAAGGGGAGGGAAATGAATTGTTTCGCATTGGTGTGTGCGTTCTTCAGTATTTAGCAAGTGTTTTAAATGTTCATACTGATCCGACCCTCGACACTTGATCATTACTCTCCTTCCTTTCCCCTTATCTTCCTCCTTTCCCATTCTACTTCTTTCTTCCTTTGCTGTACTGCTGAGCGCCTTACAAGGCAGGACACAGACACACACGGGCATGCTGAAACAGACACTGGCAAGCAACCCGGTGAAATGAGGGCAAAACTAGCTGTGTGACATGCAGAGACCCACCGAATGAAAAGCAGTGATTCATGGAGCGCTGCAGATCAGACACTCCTTGAGTTTCACTTTGAGAGCTACTGCAGAATTTGGGTCAGTTGGGGCTGTGGGGGAGGGTGGACATCAAGATACAGGGCAGCCAGGCTTCGCCCTGGAGATTCATCGCCAGTCAATCCCTCCCCTTAATCCCCTCCGCCCACCCCACCGCCACTACTCACGTGGACCAGCGTCCTGGACCTTTAAGAGCTGGCTGGGCTGGACTAAGGAAAGAGCTTACACCTCTCCCCACCCCACTCCTTTCCTCTGCCTGTAACCCTGCCCGTAATAGCAGCAAACTGCAGTAGAAGAGGGGAGGAAGCAAGCAAGTGCAAAGGAGAAAAGAGCCACGCTGGGTTTCCTCAGCCCACTGTGGAGAGCATCGCAAAGCTCAGAAGCCTAGCTCGCAGACACGGGACTGCTATCCTGCCCACCACGGTAAGGGCCTGGCAGCTCCGGCTGCCTGCTCTCTGCTCTGCTGTGACCTGCCCGGAGTCCCTGACTCTGTCCTCCAGGCGCTTACCTACCCTGCTCAGATTGCTTCCTGGACTCCTTTCCCCACCCAAACAGCTCAGCAGGACTCCTCCTGGTTCCCTCTGGCTTTCCCTCTTCACCGGTACAGTTTTCCTTCCATTTGTGTCAGTCACCCATTGTTTGTTTGAATTGTTTTTTGGTTCTGGGAACTGAACCAGTGACTTCACACTGAGCCACATTCCCAGTCCTTTTTTATTATTTATTTATTTATGTAGTAATTTATTTAATTTTTTGAGACAGTGTCTAAGTCTCTAAATTGCCCAGGCTGGGCTTGAATTTGTGATCCTCCTGCCTCAGCCTTCCTGAGTGCTAGAATGACAGTTATACAACACCACGTCTGGTTTCAGTCACTCCTTTAATAAAGATGTCTCTTAGCTGTCCAGGACCAGGAGTGCTAACCCTGGCCACTCCTCAGAGGTGAGGGAAGAGAAAGAATTGGAGTAGACAGGCCTTAGCATAGACTCAACAGATTATTCAGGGTTACCAAACAGTCCACTAAGACCTTGGAAAATCAGGAACTCCTAGTCTTAGGGAGAATTATGAGACATCCTTGAAGTTCCAGTTCTGTGCCTTTTTCTCCTGCTTAACAATCCAGGGTAGTTTGGTGTACCCAGTGCTATGCTATGGTACTTTAAATTACAATATATTGATTTGTAAAAAGAGAGTTTAGGGTTTCCCAGACTCACCTGTACCAGGTATGTTTGTTAAATATTCTTAAAACCCTATACTTGGAAGTTTTGATTTGATAGATTTTATGGTGGGATGAAGGAGTCTCTGTTTTAAGGTACTCTTTCAGAAATATTTTTTAGCCATGAACTTTTAGATTATATGTGCTATAAATGAACCTTCAAACTCTTAACATTGAGGGCTATTAACTGTGAACAAAGCCATTCTGTCCCCTTTACACAAATTAGGTTAAGCAAGGCAGCAAGCAAAATGATTTTCTTCCTTCCTGTTCCTCGGAGAGAAATGAGACTCCTTGAGTTCTACTATAATGCCACTGGCATGAGTGGTGACACTAGCAAAGTCCAGTGCTAGATGACGTGAAGCCACTTAGAAGTTAATGGACAAATCTTGGTCTGTAGCCCCAGGCTAATTCCTAATTTATGTGTCTATTTTAACATCTGTATACAGAGGTAACTATACCCTAAAGATCTCTGTATATGTCTGAGAGTGATATTTAAGAACCAAACTCTTACTGTCAGTTTTCATCCTCTCTGCCCTTGCCAGTGCCCCTACTCCCAAATGTTTTGTTCCTTCTCTTATGAGTTTTATGTTTCATGAGTTTTGTTAGTTTCAACATGATGTGATCAAAATTTCTGTCCACTAACGAGGCAAAACTAGGATCAAAGTGACCCCGTATGAAATCTTCTAATTCTCCTTAAGGAAAGTTTGTTGTTAGAGGCTAGGACATTTAACCAGCTTCTACATTGGACAGCATATATTTTAAAGGAGATATCCTTTTTTAGTAAGCAAACTTGCAAATGCAGTTCTGAGATTTGTGTAGTAACTTTTATTTTTTCTGGTTCTGTGGGGTCTTTGTGCTGAGCTACACCCCCTTTTTTATTTTTTTATTTTAAGGCAGGATTTTACTAAGTTGCCCAGATGGGGCTCAAACTTGTGATTCTCCTGCCTTAATCTTCCAGAGTGCTGGGATTACAGATGGCACTACCATGCCCAGCTTTGTGTAACATTTTTGGCCCATTGAAAACCGTGAGAATAAATCAGTTGTGGTGGTGTACACCTATAATCATAGCACTCTGGGAGACTAAGAAAGAAAGATTGCAAATTAGCGAGACCCTATCTCAAAAAAGCAAAAAAGGCCTGGGAATGTAGCGGAGTGCAAAGGCCTTGGGTTCAATCCATGCAAACAAACCTGTGAGAATAACTGTTATGAAACAGAATATAAGACTGGAGATCTAGCTCAGCGACAGAGCACTTGCTTAGCATGCATGAGGCCCTGGGTTTGATCCTTAGCACCACACAAGAGGAAGAGAAGAAGAAAAGGAATAGAAAATATGCCTTATCATGTGAACATAGAAGAATATACTTAAGTGTTCTAGAAGAGACTCAAATACTCTTGCCCAGCCCTTCAGGCTTCCCTGTCCCTTCAGGAGCTGGATAATCCACAAGGGCGCATGGACAGGGGTCCCAGAAGAGGAAAGCTGAGATGATTCCACCAGAGAAGAGACAGCTAAGGTGTGGAGAGATTTTAGATTCCAAAGGGGCTGGGCAGCAAGATGGTAGTTCCCACTAAAGAGAGGAGGAGTGAGCTGTGTGGGACAGGTTGCCTAGGTGGGTGTAGGGAAATGGGTAGCAAGAGGGAATTTGCCAGATGGCCTGGTTTAGCCCTCTGATTAGCCATGGGAAACAACCGAGGCTTTGGGGTCAGATATATCTGCGCTTAAATTCTAATTTTTGTGTTATTTGAGGCAAGTGTCTCAGCCTGCCTAAACTTCAGATTCACAAACTCAAAATTAAAAATAGCTGCAGACTGTGTAGACTAAGAAAATGCTAGCCTCTTTCTCTTACTCCCTAGATCTCCAAGATTCATACAGCTCTTTGCTCTTCCTTATTCCTTTAGGTGACTCTGGCACTAGCTAGGGAGCAGTGGATGATGGCATCTGTGATACAAGACCGTGAGTACCTTGTGGAGGAAGAAGGGTTCAGGGCAGCCCTGAGAAGGGATGTGGGCTGGACCTGTATTCCAGAGCTCCTTCTAGGCCCTCTATCCTACCTACCTGCTCTCTAGTCCCTGGTTCTCCTGGCACAGGACTGAGCATTGATCAGGATCTGCTGCGGATGCAAGAAGGCATGCTGATGCGCAAGGTGAGGTCCAAAAGTTGGAAGAAGCTAAGATACTTCAGACTTCAGAACGACGGCATGACAGTCTGGCATGCACGGCAGGCCGGGGGCAGTGAGAAGCCCAGCTGTGAGTGACCTGGATAGCTGGGGTGGTCGTGTGGGTAGATAGGTCCCTGAGGAGTCTGGCAGCCCAAGGGCAGAGGAGGAACCAGGATCCTGCTGATCCCATGCTCTTTGTGGCTGTATCTGAGCCTGTACAGATTATAACCAATGCTTGCCTTTGTAAGGCTGTTGTGAGGATTAAATTAATTTTTCCATAAGAGGAATTTAGATGCATGCTGGCACATGGTAAGGCTCAAGTCATAGAAAAAAATATATGTATTATATGTGTGTTTGTATTACTGGAGAGTAAATTGGATGCTTAGCTACATCCCCAATTCTTTTTTGTTTGTTTTTGGTTTTAGAGACAGGGTCTTGCTATGTAATTCAGGCTGGCCTCCAATCACAGTGATCCTCCTGCCTCAGCCTCCTGAGTACCGATATTATAGGCATGTGCCAACATGCTCCATGCCCAGCCCCACCCCCACTCTTTTAAAATGTTTTTGGAGATAGGGTATCACTAAGTCACCCAGACAGGGCTTCTCCTCAGGCTCCCAGAGTGCTGGGATTGCAAGTGTTGGCCACAACTCCTGGCTCACCGGTTAAATCTTATCGTTGCTGCTGCTGTTATTATACAACCATGAACAAACAAACACACAAAAAAGAAAACAATGAAGACCATGGTCTGAGACATCCATCTGCCAAATTACAGCTCTGACTCTACCATTTTCTTGCTCTAGGATCAGATTAAACAGTACCTGCCTAGTAGGATACAGAGATTCAGTGAAACAATGTATAAAACACCTAAAACAGAATCTGATTAAGCAATGTTAGCCATTTAAAAATACATCGGAACAGTGTGGATTCTGTTAGCTAAACTAGAATACCTCTACACATCTGAGAGTCAGGTGTGCATGGTGGTGCATGCCTGGAATCCCACCTCTTAGGCCAAAGCAGCGGGATCACCATGAGTTTGAGGCCAGCCTTGACTACATAGTGAGACCTTGTCTCAACAAAGCACCAAAAACAAAACAAAACTAAATTAAAGCTAAAATCTGATCACAGATAGCAGAACCTTAGAATCTGTGTTGCACTCATACTCACAGGTCACAATTCAACCCATTCCCAGCAGAGGTAAGGAATGGAATTTCTCTGGCTCCCTGCTGGAAAGAGAAAACCCTCAAACCTGAATTCAGGCATATACTGCTTTGTTGCACTTGCTTCTACCATTCAAATGTGTTTCAATTTGTCATCTCTACCAGCTCATTTGTGATCACCATTAAGACTAGCCCTGGAAGGGGACCATCCATTACCTAAAACAAAAACACTGGGGGATTAAGTTCTTTTGTTCTGTTGTCACACTGCCAGCTGGTGGCTGGAAGCCACATCTAAGCCCTTGCAGCACAGATCCCTATGAAAACAGCAATGACTGAACTAAACTCCAGGAGTCTGTATCTCCATGCACTGATGCCTTTTAGCATTCAGCCTGTAGAGCTTAGGGTTCCATCTCTGTGTGTCTTCATGAAGAAGCAGGTGCCGACCCTTGCTTCTTAACCCCTGCAATTTGTTGGTTCCCTTCCTTAATGTTCCCACCTGCTTCTTCTCGGACAGTCTCAATCTCTGACGTGGAGACAGTGCGGAAGGGCCATGATTCTGAGCTGCTGCGCAGCCTGGCAGAGGAGTTCCCACTGGAGCAGGGCTTCACTGTTGTCTTCCATGGTCGGCGCTCCAACCTGGATCTGGTGGCTAACAGTGTTGAGGAGGCCCAAACCTGGATGCAAGGACTCCAGCTGTTGGTGGACCTTGTTACCAGCATGGACCAACAGGAGTGGCTAGACCAGTATCAACGAGATGGAGGCAGGGTGGGGACTGAGTGACTTAAGGAGCCAGATGCCACAGCACTAGGGAAGATGGGAAAGAGTAGAGTGACAGGGAGGCTCAGAGGTCCAGATACTGTGTGGGCAGAGGCATCTCAGGCTGATGTGTAACTAAGAGTTCTGTGGAAGAAATGGATGCTAGGGAGGACAAAGATACAGCCAGGCAGAGTGTGAGTGTGAGCCAGACCCCCAGGATTGGAGACGGAGAAGTGAGAGGCTCAGGAGCAAACACACTGCTGCTCCTGAGTGCTGAACAGAAGATCCTGGTAATATTAACCACCACAGAGACAGGAAGCAACTCCTTAAAGGGTTCTGTAATATAGTACTTCAGGATTCTTGAATTATATGCCACTTCATTCATTTACTCATTCATTCATCACCAACAAAGCAAGTTGTACCAAGCAACATGCCAAGTTTTACAAAGATTAATTAGACTCAAAAATTGCCCTAGTGGAGAGGATGCAATTGTGTGATCTAAGTACCAAAAGAGTATTATGATACTTAGGTTATTTGTATGCACTTAAAGAAAGGTAATTCAGGGGAGAAACAGCATGAGAGCTGGCCTTAGGATCAAGTAGTGTTTGAACATGAAGAGAGAAAGAATAAAGTCTAGAGACAGGAGACTGAAGACCAAAAGAGAGTGGGACATTAGAAAGCAGGGTCAACAGAAACAAGAATGCCCAGTTGCGCCACCTTGCAGAGTGAAGATTTTAACTTTCTAAGATTTAAGAAATCGAGTGTCTTTCTGCAGACAGCAGGGAGGTGTGCTACAAGAAGGTCTGCATGTACCTGGGCCATGCAGTGACAAGATAAATTGGTGCTTGGGTGAAATCGTTCTAGAAATTTTGTGGAGAACAGATCGACATGGGAGAGAGACTAGATTAGGAGGGGAGAGATATGAATGAATGAACACAGCACACACACACACACAGTGCTTTTGCCTTAACTCGAGCTGGGTGGCTAAAGGACTGGTTCCAGCGTGGAGACAAAAACCAGGATGGTCGGATGAGCTTTACGGAAATTCAGCGGCTGCTGCATCTAATGAATATGGAGATGGACCAAGAATATGCTTTCCATCTTTTCCAGGTGAATCTACTGGGGAAGCCAGAAGGTCTTTGACCTTTATCAGGAACATTCAGTTGTTGAATCCCTGCTGTATCTTCTAGCACTGTTACAGGCAAAATAGGAAGTGTGGGGAATGATTCTTGCCATTCAGTCTTGTTAGAAAGATGAATGGTAAATCTATGAAAAATAAATAGCAATATGTTGTTACTTTGGACCTCAAGGAGCTTTTTGTTCCTAATAAGAATTTTGCAGTTACATAGTACAAAACCGCCACAGCAGTGTTAATAAAGTTGAGAAAGTACGTTTTGATCTTTTAGGGACCTTTATGAGATACAAAATTTTCTTTGGTAGCAAATAATATGACAGAAACTTTGCTTTTAACCTACTGAAGTGGCTTCATCTATGAACATGAAATGTCAGGAGTGCTATGGGGTTTTATGGAAGCATATTTGAATTTGTCAACAAGATCACCCTTATAGGGCAGGTGAAAGTCATAAAATTTCCCATTAAAGCATCCATCTACTCTCTCCTAACCTCTTGTAGGCAGCAGACATCTCTCAGACTGGGACTCTAGAAGGGGAAGAGTTTGTACACTTCTATAAGTCACTAACTAAGCGTAAAGAGGTATGGAAACTGTTTGAAAATTTTTCGGCTGATGGGAAGAAGCTGACTCTCCTGGAATTTGTGGATTTCCTTCAGGGAGAGCAGAAAGAAAAAGATTATGCTCCTGACCATGCTTTGGAATTCATTAACCGCTGTGAACCTTCAGACAGTGGTAAGGGAAGCTGGTGGGGAGGCACCAGACATGGGGGACATGGCAGGGGCCATAATTTAAAAGATCCAGAGAGAAGCAACTTCTGCCCAACTCCTGCACTGGGGGAGGCTGAATACACCCCTGCCCTCGCCCCCTGCACACTCATCTCATTTAGCCGCTGTTCCAGGAGAGCAGCCATTTCCTTCCCAGACAAGACAGGGGTCTGGAGGACCTTGCTAGTGCCCTCTCATTCATTATACTCCTGGATCGTAGCCTTTACCTTTGGGGAGTTTTCCTGCTATCAGCTTTGTCTTGAGTGGGAACAGAAAATCCACGGTCTTCTTCTCTGTGGAAATGATCCCCTTTCCTCTGGTTCCCCGTCATAGTTCCTGCTTGCTATCCTTTTAAATGTTGCCTCTCTGCCCTTTCCTGGGATTTCTCCAATTCTCCAAGTGGTTCCTGACTAGAAATCTCTTCAATGCTGGGCTAGAAATCTAAGCCCCTGGACTAGAAATCTCTTCACTGCTGGGCTGAGGAGATGGTGGGGGCACTTACCTAGCATTTAACAAGTGCAGCAAAAATATGTCTTCTCAGTCTTCATATTTTCTTTCACTCTGGCTCTTTCATAGACTTGTTTCCATCCTTCCACTCTCTTCAAAATGTGAGAAAATTTACATTAATAGTAAATTACTTACAAAACGCTTTTGCATTTTTTGCTTAATTTATTTCTCACTATAATCTTGTAAATCAACAGGTATAACATTTTCGGTATGTTTAACCAACAGCATCTTAATATCTTAGTAAAACTTTATAGTTTTTTAACATAGAAAACTCTTTAAACTTTTAGTTATACCAAACACTTATGTAATAGACATCTGTTTTCTCAGCTGGAGAGAGTTTTATTGAGGAGCCTCAAGAGTCCAAGGGCCCCCCCAGGACACTTCTCTTTTTTTTTTTTTTTTTTTTGAAGTACCGTAAATCAAACCCAGGATCTTGTACGTGCTAGGGAAGTGCTCCACCACGAGCTTCAGCTCTAGTCCCTCTTTTTGTGTATAATAGGATTATACATTAGAATTTTAACTCTTAGCTACTTTATAAAGAAAGCAGTCTTAAACATTTATATATTAACAATTTGTGGAAACACATTTAACAGAACCAAATGTCTTGTGTTTTTAAAAACTTAAAGTGGGCTGGGGATTTAGCTCAGTGGCATAAGTGCCTGCTGGGCAAGTGCAAGGTCGTGAGTTTGATCCCTGGTACAAAAAAAAAAAAAAAAGGCAAGAATACTCAAATTTAGTAACTGATGACTCAGATGAACAGCAGTAATCTTTATTGAGCCTTTTTAAGTATATCATCATGCATTAATATCTCTGTTTTTTTCTTTTTAAATCTTTCCAATCATCTATTAAAATGGGTCTCTTAGCCAGGTGTGGTGGCACACATCTGTAATCTCAGCATTTGGGAGGCTGAGACAGAAGGATTGTAGCAAATTTGAGGCCAGCTTGGGCTCTTAGGTAAATTCAAAGGCAGCCTAATTACATAGGGAGATCCTTTCTCAAAAGAAACCCCCTCCACAAACAGGATTTTCTATTTATTTGTATAAAGTAGAAATACTGATCTTGAGAAAGAGTGAAGAACTTGCCCAAAGAAAACAACTAATGAGGGAGGAATTGGAACTCAAACCCAGGCCATCTCTTAACTAATACTGCTCTTGAAAATAAAGATAGCCAGGCATGGTGGCTCATGCCTGTAAATCCCAGCACTGGGGAGGCTGAGGCAGGAGGATTGTTGCAAGTTCGAGACCAGCCTGGGCTACAAAGTGAGCTCAAGTCCAGCCTGAACTGCATAGCAATACCCTGTCTCAAAAAGACCAAAAAGAAAGAAAGAAAGAAAGAAAGAAAGAAAGAAAGAAAGAAAGAAAATACAGATAACATGGAATGATTGATACCTGGGCAAGTGATCCAGATTTCTTGAGTCTCAACTCCCACTCCATTCATTCATTCATTCATTCACTACTTCAGCTAATGCTTATTGAGTAAGTACAATATGCCATGTGTCCTGGGCACCAGAAAGACAGTAGCACCTAGGTCAAACAAGGGCACTGCCCTTATGTAACTGAGTCAAACAGGAAGTACTAGTGGCTAGGGATGCAGCTCAGAGGCAGAACACTTGCCTAGTATGTGCAAGGCCTTGGGTTTGTGAAGGTGTTGGAAGAATGGGGCAGTCATGTCAGAAGATGAAATTGAAGGAGTATGTCAGAGGGTTAACAGCTGCTGCCCCAGTGTGAGATCCATTACCTACCAATTACATTTGTTATGGCTTGAATATGCTAGACTGCATGTGTTGCAAATGTAATCTCTCAACACAAAAGTGTTGACAGTTCAATTTTTTTGAGACAGAGTCTCACTATATAGTTCAGGCTAGCCTTGAATTCACTATGTAGCCCAGGCTGGCCTCCTGCCTCAGCCTCCCAAATGGTGGGATTACGGGAATGTGACACCATGCCCTGCTCCAACACAAAGGGTTGAGAGGTGGGGCCTCTGAGAGTTGATTAAATCCTGAGGGCTCTACTGTTATGGGAGTGGGTTAGTTATGAAGGCAGTGGGCTCTTGATAAAAAAGTAAATTTGGTCCCCTTAGTAAGTGTTCTCTTGTCCTTCTGTCACCTGCCTTGGGATGACACAGCATGGTCCTCACCACATGCAGGGCCCTCAAGCTTGGATTTCCAGAACTGGAAGCAGTCTGTTTTTAGTAAATTAGATACCCAGTTTGTAAAACAGGCTGAGATGACATTTATTCTCCACATCTCTTGGTGATCTGTCTCCTTGCATTTGAGAATCAGTGAGCTTCTCATTTGAGAATTACTTACTAATTATGTGACCTGGGGCAAGTTATCTAACTTCTCATGGCAAATTGTGTTAGTGAGAGCATCAAGTGAGGTGTTGCATATCATATCTTTGACATGAAGCAGGTACTTAATTACTGTTATTAGTATATGAAACCAACCTTGAGAAGCATGGGGGCTATGGAAAGTGTATTAATCACTTTCCTATAACTAGGACAAAATACCCAACACCCACAGTTTAAGAGAAAAGAGATTTATTTGTCTCATGGTTTGATATGGGTTGGGTCCACGACATGGTGGGAGGACATAGCAGAGGAAAGACACTCAACCCATGGCAGCCAAGAAGCAGAAATTGAGGAGGGAGGAGCCAAGGACAAGAATATACCTTTCTATGCCATGCTCCATTGAATCTCCTTTTCCAACAGACCCTCACCTCCTAATGGCACATTTAGCTATGAATTCATCAGTACCTCAT
The DNA here is from genome assembly GCA_004027455.1 of Hydrochoerus hydrochaeris. NCBI lineage: Eukaryota > Metazoa > Chordata > Mammalia > Rodentia > Hydrochaeridae > Hydrochoerus > Hydrochoerus hydrochaeris. The sequence continues at coordinate 58,343 of PVLA01000087.1, read as the reverse complement.
AACCCAATCACCTTAAAATCCTTGCTACTGAGAAAAAAAATCCTTGCTACTGAATACATCAGACTTCTGGGGCCATTTTAGATCCAAACCATAAGAGAAGGGTAATGGTCCCTTTTTCAAAAGTGTAGTCTAAGGAGATACTGACAATGCTCCCCAAAATACCACATGGGAGTACTGATGGTCACACAGCTGTACAGCCCAAAAAAGAAAACACCGGCATTTTGGCCTCATTGCTAATGAGTCTCTCTGGTTTTGAATCTCTCTAGACTTCAGTTTCCCAGCTATAGAATTGGCCTTTTGCACTGGCTGCTGCCCTGTTATGGTAACTTGGCTTCCTGTGACAATTTAAATTTAAATCAATTAAAATCAAGTGGCACTAAGAATGCAGTCCCTCAGTCATACAAGTCACATTTCAAGTGTTCATAGCCACAAGAGGTTAGAGACTCCATATTCAACGCTGCAGCATAGAACATTTCCATCACAGTAGAAAGTCCTGTTGGACAGCTCTGGACAAGTGAGCTCACTGGTCCCTTTAACATTCTCCGAGGGTGGGCACGGTGGAAATGACACGCACTGGTGGGGAATATTGCGACCTAGAGGCTGAGAATGGGAACCATCTGAAAGGTAGGACCCTAGAGGGTGTGGGGTGGAAGGTGGGCTTCTCACACTGGTGCTTCCCACTCCACGCCCTAGGCAAACTGCGACACGTGCTGAGCATGGACGGCTTCCTCAGCTACCTCTGCTCGAAGGATGGAGACATCTTCAACCCGGCCTGCCTCCCCATCTACCAGGACATGACTCAGCCTCTGACTCACTACTTCATTAACTCCTCTCACAACACCTACCTAGTGGGGGACCAGCTGTGTGGCCAGAGCAGCGTCGAAGGATACATACGGTGTGTGGGGTAAAAGAGAGGTCCGGCTCATGGGAGGGGCTGTATGTGGGGGAACGAGGGGAGGCTGTGGCTGATGAGGCATCGTATGGGGATTAGAGGCCGAGCCTGGGCATATGAGATACTTGGAGAACACACTGAAGACTGGTGGGAGAATAGTGATGAACCTCTATGGATAAATGGAACTTCTCTTTCACAAACTGAGAAACTCCCCAAACTCACAGGCCTTCACAGATTTATTTTAAATGAATAAACTGCATGTTAAAGGGAAGGCAGTAGAATAGAGGACTAGAAACATGGATTCTGGAGTAAGACTGTCTGGGGTCAAATGCTGTCTCCCTCAGGTGCTCTGGGGCTAAGTAATGCACCTCTTTATGCCTTGTTCCCTGTTTCTGAAATGAGGATGACAATAGTGTCTTCCTTCTCAGGATTGTAAACACTGAATGAGTTAATGTGTGTGTCACTAGCTAATACATGAAGGTTGTTTTTATTATGATTAACCATGAATTAGATAGAATAGTCAAGAGATCTTTGTAAGTGCTAGCAACTGAACTAGTAGCTTTAAGGGATTGAAAAATGAGTGGAGCTTCCATTCAAAAATAAATGAAACTTCCACATTTCTACTTAATGAAGTCTAGTTGAGAAAATAAGGGGCTGGGAGTGTAAGGTAGAATGCAACCTTAGCATGTGTGAGGGCCTGGGTCCAATCCCCCTTGGGGGGCAAAGTGTACATGCACTCAGAGTTTGACATCCCAGGTTTGGTGAGGAACATACAATCAAAACACCAGAAGTATCATGAGTCAGTGTGTTGCTTAGCAGGACTGGGAGTTGTGTGGGCTAGGGGTGGAGGTCAGTGTGACCTGCAGCCAGATCTCAGTAGAAAGACATCTCCGTGGAGATGCGGCTTGCAGGGGTTTGGGTGGATGAGTGCTGGTGAGCACTGTCCTCTCCAGAGTGCAGAGAGGTCCTTAGGGGGACAATCATACCTTGACCTCCCCTGCCTCTGAGCTGTTGCTGTTCTTACTTACAGGGCCCTGAAGCGGGGATGCCGCTGCGTGGAGGTGGATGTTTGGGATGGACCTAATGGGGAACCTGTCGTTTACCATGGACACACCCTGACCTCCCGCATCCTGTTCAAAGATGTTTTGGCCGCAGTAGCACAGTATGCCTTCCAGGTGGTGGCCCCAAGCTGGGAACAGCACTAACTAAGGGGAGAGAATCTGATGGGGAAGGGATGGGGGAAATGACTGGCTCAGGTCCAGAAGGGGAAAGGAGTGCAGGAAAGCTTACTGCAAATGGCATGACATATGTAGACCATTTAAAGTATCAGGCAGTATTAAGTGATTACAGGAGTAAGTGTTGGATGTGTTACTAGTAATCAGTAGTCAAAGAGGTAATTACTAGTGGTTAGTAACTACTACTTATAACAAGTTCTGTTCACCGTCTGGGAGAGGCTGGATGAGGACACACAGGACAGTGGGGAGTAGGGCTGAGGGACAATAGGAATTTGGAGATGGATATCTGAGGATGGAATGCAAACCCATAGCTAGGGGAATGACCTGGCCCTCCTATTCTGAGCCTGAAAACTCAAAGGTCTTGGAGGGACCTGGGTCAGATTTGGCACAGTATGAAATTTGGAATCCCAAGAATGATCTTTAGATGAGAGTAGAGTACCAGGGAATGGACCCCAGACCCCAAAAGTCTCACTGAGCCCTGTAGCAGAATTGGAGGGGTTTAGCACTCAGGGTACTCAACTGGGTAAATAGGGTGCCCTAGGAGCCAAGTGTATGGAGAAGGAGATCCTGGGGTTTAGAACTGTGGATGCAACCTTTCCCTTCTCCCTCACCAGACATCAGACTACCCCCTCATCCTGTCCCTGGAGAACCACTGCAGCTGGGAGCAGCAGCAGACCTTGGCCCAGCACCTGACTGAGATCCTGGGGGAGCAGCTGCTGAGCACCCCATTGGAGGGGCTGCCGCCCACACAGCTGCCCTCTCCGGAGGTAGGGACCCAGGCTCTTCAGGGGCTTCTGCCCACCCCGGCTACGGATCCTTCCTCCAGGACTCTCCTGGTCCCTTTTTTCTGTCTGGCCCTCTGGACCATCTTGCTCTTTAATATGCCTGGAGACAACTTTCATTTTGAAAGATCTAATTGAAGTCAGAATTCTATTTATAGTTCTCTAAAGTTTCAATCAACCATTCACTGTATATTTTACTTTCCATGGAAGTATATTAATTTTTTTCATGATAGTTTATAACTGTTGTAGATGTAGACCATACAAACATTAGAGAAACCTCCAGCATGATCCCAACCTCTTACATAAAAATGATCTATCTGCCTGTCTGTCTGTCTGTCTATTGCTATGTCTATTTGATGCTGGGATTAGAACCCAGAACTTCACTTATGCTAAGCACATGCCATTCCACTGAGCTACACACTCAGCCCCTATCAATATGTTTTTAACCTTTTTTTTTAATTAAAAAAGTTTTTTTTGGTATCAGGAATCAAACTCAGGAGCTTGTGCTTGCCGGGCAGGTGCTTGTGCCTGGCCTTTTTTGAGGTATATCCCTCACCTTTTTTCAATTTTTTGAGACAGGATCTTGCTATGCAGTTCAGGCTGACCTTGAACTCACTATGTAGCCCAGGCTGGCCTCAAACTCATGATGATCCTCCTGCCTCAGCCTCCCCAGTTCTGGGATTACATGTATGTGCCACTACACCAGGCTCTCAATAGGTTTTTGTCTTTTTGTTGTTCTTATCATCATCATCATCACTGTTTTGTTTCTGAGACAAGTTCTCACTGCACAGGTCAGCCTGGCCTTGAACTCACTATATGGCCCAGCCTGGCCTTGAACTCACTATATGGCCCAGCCTGGCCTTGAACTCACTGAGATCCTCCTTCTCTAGCCTCCCAAGTATTGGGATTATAGGCACCGCCATAGCCATGCACCACTGTGCTCATTTATGTTATGGACCATAATTGATTCAGCTGTTTGCATTTAGTAGACATTTAGGTTGTTTGTAAGTTTCAACTTGTATATACAGCTTTTTCATGTAGTTTTTCTTTGAAACAGATTCCTAAAAGCAAAATTATTGAGTTAAAAGGTTTGCACTTGACATTTTTTATTGTTATTGCCAATTTGGTCTGTGGAAAAAAATATCAAATTATACTCCAGCCAACAGAAGAGAATGACCAGAAACAGCTCTGTGAATGAGATGATTCACAATCATAATGACAAATATCAAAAAAAAAAAGGTTATGTCTTTACAAAAGAAAAGCCTGTGCTATGTTTTATTCTTTTGGCTTATTTGTTATTACTTTCATTAGGGTTTATCATTTTTATTGATATTTGATTTTTTTTTTAATGTACTTGGGATCAAGCACATGACCTTGTGCTTGCCAGGCAGGCACTTACACTGCTGAGCTAAATCCCCAGCCCTTGATTTTTTTAAAGACAGGATTTTGCTATGTGGTCCAGACTAGTTTTGTAACCCAAGCTGGGCTGAACTTGCTTGCAGTCCTCTACTTCAGCCTCCTGAATGCTGGGATTGCAAGAGTGTACCACTGTGCTCAGTTGATGTCAAATGTTAACAGTGTTAGTGCTTTTGCGGAGAGTACTGAGGACTGAACACGGGGTCTTCACACTGAGCTACATCCCTAGCCCTTTTTTATTTTGAGGCAGGGTCTTGGTAAGTTACTGTATTGCCCAGAGTGGGCTTGAATTTGTGATCCTCCTATCTCAGTCTCCTAGAGTATTGGGATTACAGGTGTGTATCACCATGCCTGTCTTGGAAAATACATTTTTGCAGTCTGTTTTTGCTTTTATGTTTTTAGCATCTATCACCTTATAGAAGTGTTTAAGTTTTATGTAAGTCAAAACTCCAATTTTTTCTGTTTTAGAATTCAGTTTTCATATTACCTTTCTAAAGGCTATTTATTTATTTATTTATTTACTTATGGGTAGGGTCTTGCTGATAGTGTAGGCTGTCTTTGAACTCGAGCCCAGGCTGTTCTTGAACTTGTGGTGATTCTCCTGCCTCAGCCTCCCAAGTGGTGAAATTACAGGCATGTGCCACCATGCCCAGCTGTATGTCTGTAAATCTTTAAAGGAGTTTTTAGTTATGTCACATGTGAGGTAAGGGCTAATGATTATTTTTTTCCATATAGATAGAGATACTATAAATTTGCTTAACAATAAGGGAATTCCCATGATAGTACCAAACAACCGATTTCTTCCTGGGGAACTTCTGATCACTCCTTTGCCTTTGAGAGAAATGAAATCTGCAGGATCTCTGGGACAAGTTCTTTCATTTTCACCCCCTAGCAACTTCGAGGGAAGATCCTGCTGAAGGGGAAGAAGTTAGAAACATTTGAGCAGGATGTTGAAGAGGAAGACAAAGAGGAGGAGCCAGAGTGTGACCTGGAGCCACTGCAGGGATCAGAGGTGGAGTCTGAGCCTGAGCGGCAGGAGCAGGAACCGTTCCTTCGGATTAAGGGTAAAAAGAAGGTAGGGCAGGAGCCATCATCTATGGCATTTGGTCAGCATGCAGCACAAGCTGAAGGTTGGTTTGCAATGAGCCAAAAGCCAGACAAGGTAGAGGGCCAAGGAGAAAAATGAACCTTCCTCCTAATAAAATAAGAATGCTTACATGGCATTGCTATACATATTGCTGTTTACAGATAGATACATTGCAGTGGCTTTCTGACTTCTTTGGGCCATGAAATCTTTGTTTCTTTCACTTTCCTTCTTGATTCCTAACATAATCTTAATGAAAGATCAGTAAACAAAATAGTGCAGAACCATTCTAACTGGAGCTTTTATTTGGCTCTCCTGGATCCCCTAGGTGAGTGGACACATCTTTGTACATGTCAGTCTCTCTATTTTTTTATTTACTTTTTTGATACCAGGGATTGAATCCACAAGCTTGTGCTTGCCAGGCAGGCGCTGTGCCGCTGAGCTATATCCCTGGCTGCCATCTCAGTCTCATCAAAGACTAGTTTGAAAGCCACTGAGTGTGTGTCTGTGTGTGTTACACTGCCTAAACAGGGGCTACAAAAACAATGGCTGTGATCTCGACCTTAGAGGGATTAGCTAGAGAAAGCTTCTTTCTTGGAAAGGGTGAAATCTGAGTTTGAGAAAGGGCCAGAAATAGCCAGAGATGAAAAGGAGAGAAGCTTGAAGTAGGGAAGCTGAACCCCTGAGAAGGTCATGCCAGTGTGGTCTGTCTCCCCACAGGGAAGGAGAAGGCTGAGGGAGAGGGGGTGCCGTTGGTTGCACCTCTCCAGTCAGGTGTGATGTCTGCATTGTCTCTCCTGTGCACTTGCTCACTCAGCTGCCTTCTAGCTTACCCTGTCCTCTCTGGTGTTTAACCTGCTGCTATGTCCAGGGCTGGAAATGGGAATTCAGGAGACAAATCCAAATACATTACTCTGTGATTCTCACAGCCTTCCAGGTGTGAATTCTGTGACCATTCATATACCTTGACACATCTGGATTCCTGAACAAAATTTTTTTTTTTTTTTTGGGTACCAGAATCAAATTCATGACCTCACAGTTGCCTGGCAAGTGCTGTGCCAGTGAGCTATATTCCTGGCCAAAACAGAATGAGATTCTTTTTTTTCTCTTTGGTATCGGGAATTGAACCCAGGACTTTGCACTTGCCAGGAAGGTACTGTACTTGCTGAGCTACATCCCCAGCTTCATTAACATTTTGACCAAAGGTTATTGTTCACATTGCTTTAAAAGAGAAGTAGGCCTATAATCGCAGCACTCATGAGACTGAGGCAGGATTGCTGGGAGCCCTGGTCTACATATTTCAAGGCCACCCTGAACTACATAGTGAGACCTTGTCTCAAAACAAACTAAACCAAACTAAACAAAATATCACATGCTCTCCCACCACCACCAAGACAAAAAAAAAGTAGGGGTGATGATGCTTCTATGTTTAAAAATAATATAAATACCTGTTACCCAAGAGTGACCCAGAATAGACCCTCCGGGCTCAAAGGCTGAAAGCCACCCAGCACTGTACGCAGAGTGCCTTTATTCCCACTCCCACCCCCAGGTTGTGAAGTGCCCGCTGTTTTGTCCACCTATCTGTTGTCAGACTATGACCCAGGATCCTACTCCCGATCCTGGGTTGCTTCTCTTGCTTTTGCAGGTGAGGCAGGAGGGAGAATGCAGTGGGGAGGCAGTGGGCAGAGGCCCAGGTTGGATGGCTGTTAGCTTCTTCCCTCGCAGGCTGCTGAGGATTCAGTTCCATCTTCCTCTCTACTTTCTCCTTCAGAAACTCAAGCCCATCTTGTGTCCAGCCCTCTCTGCCCTGGTCTGCTTGAAGTCTGTCCCATTCCACAGCTTCTCTCACTCGAAGGAGCACTACTGCTTCTATGAGACATCATCGTTCTCTGAAAGCAAGGCCAGGAACCTTATCAAGGAGGCTGGTCAGGACCAAGATGGAAGGGCAGGGAGGGAAGTGGGTTGGGTAGGCTCACACCTGATGGGCAGGAAGGTAAGTTCCAAGAAAGAGGACAAGAGAGCTAGGGAGGAGTACAGAAGCTGGGAAGCTCCTCAGAGGAGCAGAGGGAGGGGAGTGGAGAACAGTGGACACTGGGCAGCAGGGGAGGAAAAGTTGGGGAGATGGGCTGGCTGGAGCAGCCTCAGCTGTCACAGCAGAGTGAATGAGTGGGCAGGCTCTTTAGGGATGGAGGAAGCAGGAGGATCTGCCCCACTTCCATCTCCATCCCTGTACCCTTTACAGGCAACGAGTTTGTGCAGCACAATACCTGGCAGTTGAGCAGAGTGTATCCCAGCGGTCTGAGGACAGACTCATCCAATTACAATCCTCAGGAGCTCTGGAACGCAGGCTGCCAGATGGGTGCGCAGGCCACAGGGACAGGGAGGGGACGGGGTGGAGCAGTACTGGTAGAAGGTAAGTTCCCTGGTAGAAGCAGGACCAGGGAATGCTTGAGTGAGTAGTAGGGTGAGAGTCTATCTATGGAGGTGGGGTGATAGGCCCCCAATGTGAATTTTCCCTTTTTTCTCCTGGAATCCCCAGTGGCTATGAATATGCAGACTGCAGGGCTTGAAATGGATATCTGTGATGGGTTCTTCCGCCAGAATGGTGTCTGTGGCTACGTGCTGAAGCCAGATTTCCTGCGTGATGCCCAGACTTTCTTCCACCCCGAAAGACCCATCAGTCCTTATAAGGCTCAGATCCTAACAGTCCAGGTATGATGGGAAGAGAAAGTGATGGGAAGAGCCTAAAGTGGCTGGGATGGAAGTGGGGGAGAGGCAGCTAGGCCCCACAGGAGTGTAACTGGCTGAAAATTCCCAAGGGGCAGGATAGCCTAATTGTTAACAGTACTGCCAGGTTTTGGAGCCAGCTGCCAAGCTTCACATCTGCATCCCAGTTATGTAACATTGGATAAGTTGCTTAGCCTCTCAGTACCTGTGTGTTTGCCTGCAAAATGGGGGTAACACCACTGCCTACCTCCCAGGGCTGCCTGCAGCTTCTGGTGCATAGTAAGAGGCTGTGCAGTCATTTGCATGGCTACTTTCAAACCTCCTTAACTTCTGTTACACTTAAAACTGCAGTTGAGGGAGTGGGAATTTAGCTCAGTGGCGTAAGTGCCTGCCTGGCAAGCACGAGGTCATGAGTTTGATCCCCGGCACAAAAAAAACAAAAAAACAAAAAACCTGCAGTTGAGTGTGAAAATATATAACCCATGGAGGATTAGTTTTGCAAACCAGAAAGTGATAGTGCAAGGTCCTGTGTCTTTTCCCCTGGGGTGAAAGCTGAGTGGGGGCTTGACTGAGCAGGAACTCATGAGGTTCCCATGACCTGGTTGCAGGTGATCAGTGGTCAGCAACTCCCCAAGGTGAACAACATCAAAGAGAAGTCTATTGTGGATCCACTGGTCAAAGTGGAGGTCTTTGGCATCCCTGCAGACACAGCCCGGCAAGAGACCAGCTATGTAGAAAACAATGGTGAGAGACTGGGTACTGCTGGGGAAGGAGATGGTGGGAACATGACCACAGTCTCCCTTCTGTCCTTTCCTCCGTTTAGTATGGGTCACATCACTGTTCACTGCTGCCTCTCAGGGGAGGCACTGTGGCACAGCACAGACTCCTAGCCCTAGCTAGGCTTCGGTACCTTGGGAAAAGCCCTTTCCACATTCAGCATTTCCTCACCATGAAATGCTGACTGCCATCTAAATTAGATGAGAGCACAGGGAGAACAACTCAGTATGGGCAGCTGCAGAAGACGATGACTGTTCCTTTGTTCCTTCCTACTCCCACCTCAGGCTTTAATCCATACTGGGGACAGACACTATCCTTCCGGGTCCTGGTGCCTGAACTTGCTATGCTGCGTTTTGTGGTAAAGGATTATGACTGGAAATCCCGAAACGACTTCATTGGCCAGTTTACTCTACCATGGACCTGCATGCAACAAGGTGAGATGGTTCTTGAACCCCTGACCAACATGCCAGCTCTAGCAGCCTGAAGACTGTCCTTTTGCTTCTTTCCAGGTTACCGCCACATACACCTGCTCTCCAGGGATGGCACCAGCCTCCATCCAGCTTCCATCTTTGTGCACATCTCCACCCAGGAAGAGCAGGAGACTGAATCCTGAGGTGGGTACTTCATGCACGATGGGTGCTGGCTTTAGATAGAAAAACATGAAGAATTGCTCCCAAGAGAGCAAATGGAGGTGGTAAAAACGTGAAGATTGTGCATTGCCAGGCACAAAATTACCTTGCCCTTCTTAACAAACAAATCCAGGACTTTCACTTTTTTTCTCTTCCCTTCTCTTTTTACAAGCCTTTCAGTATCTTTCGTGCCCTTCATCTTTGTGTACACTCTGCTGGAATGCCTCCTTCCCATTACTATAGGCTCAGTCCCATATTCAGACCCAGCACTAATCTCTTCCATCAATGCTGGTGTGAAGGCAGATGACAGCTGGAAACCTAGAGGGGCCTGGAGTACAGAGACCCACAGAAACTCAGCGTATTATCCTTTCCACTCCTAACCTCCTCAAAGTCCAGAGTGGAGGGAAGGATAAATCAAGCATCAAAACTCCTCAGGCAAAGGCTGGGTGAGACCTGACCCGACTCTTCAGAGAATACCGAACAGCCGAGTTCCTGCTGCATGGCTCCTCCTTAGCCCCTGGTGTAGAGTTTCTCTCTCCAATTTGGCTCCTGTATAGTCTGTCATTGTTAGGGAAGAAGGGGAGGTACAAGGGTTGGGGGACATTTGGGTATTTAGTTGGCGTGGGGAAAAGGTAGAGAAGTGAGGTCTCCAGGTGCTTCCTGAACGTGCTGCATAGGAAGGACATAGAAGCAGCTTCTAGGGGGCACAATGAAAGGAGACAATGGCCTGTGTGGTCACAGCCCTCTTAGAGTTTCCCTGGAATAGTCTTGGTTTATGACTGTGTAAGTGTAATTATTAATAGTGCTTTCTTTAGTGTTCCTAGTGTCAGAGGATCAATTATATAGTGAGGCACTCAGAATTATATTGTGAGAACTCATTAAGATTTACCTCACCAGCTGCTTGCCTTTCGCAGTACCACTGTGCTTTCATTCCTTAGTGCAGCTGCTGAGCCAGTCTGAGGACTGATGCTGAACTACAGCAACTTCTAGGAAGAGGCTTAGTGGCTGGTAGTCCTCCTCAACCAGGCAAAGGAGCCTGGAGTAGAGAGAAAGGCAAGGGCCAGGACAGCCTCAAGGTCAGAGAGAAGCAGACTGGGGTCTCTTCCAGACCTATCGCCAGCTTAAGCTGGACGAGACAAGGGAAGAGCAGAGGTCTAGGAAGGGACGGGCAGATCAAGGTGACAGCCTAGAAAAGTTAAGACAGGGAGCTGGATGAGTCCATAAGTTGGTAGTCATTCTGTTTAACATGCTTTATAGAGCATTGGGCACAATAGCACATGCAGTTAGATACAACTTATTTAAAGATGCTGAAAGAAAACAGGACTTGATACAGTAAGAAAAGGGAAGATGGAGTAGATAAGATCAGGGACCCTGATAGAGTGATGGTGAAGAAACTGGAAATTCACAGGTTAAAAATATAGTGATTTAAAGAAGAAATCAATGTTTTGGTCTGTGTCTTTCTTTTATATAACCATTAATTTCAAAGTACTACAAGAGTCCCACAGGGGTTACAGTCACACTGACACCTCAAAGCCAGTCTTTTGTTAGACCCTGAGCTCCTCAGGCTAGCTCTGATCCCCATCTTTGGCCATCACCAGCTCCTGTCTGGGAGGCGGGCTAGGCTCAGCCCTCAGGTCCGGTGGAGGGAGCAGCAGGAGCAGGAGGGTTGGGGTCCTCCAGCTTCACATCATGCAGATGCACGGTAGGAGTGGTGGGGTCTTTGCCCACACCCTGGTGCGGGTCAGCCTGGTCAGGATGGTGCCTTCGCACATGCTTGACCACCTGGAACTTCTGCTTGGCCTTGTAGCTACAGAGGCGGCAGAAGAAGGGGTGGCGGTCAGTGTGGGTGAGGGCATGATGGCGCAGACCTGCAGCCCAGCGGAAAGCACGGTGGCACACGTTGCACACATAAGGTTTGGCTTCGCTGTGCTTTCGAAGGTGGGTGCGCAGCAGGAAGCGCGTCTTGAAGGCCTTGCCACACTGCTCACACATGAAAGCCCGTGCTTCCCGATGCCGCGTCTCCCGGTGCACACGCAGTGCATCAGCCCGGTTGGTGCAGTACTCACACTCAGGACACTGGTATGGCTTCAGTCCTATAGCACAAGGAATAAATCATCACTGAGGTGGGGTACGATAAAGTGTGGTGGGCCATAGGGCACTGTGACACTGGGATATAAGGAACACGAGCAGCAAGCTATATAATGACCATACCCTGGGAATGTTCTAGTCTTCTGTGGTATTTCTGTGTCCTCTAAACACAGCCTTCATTGACATAGATGCCCAGTGGGTGCTAATGACTATGTGACCACTAACCTAGCTGCCTGATAGGAATGAGGCTCAAATATGATAGGGTTATCAAATGGGAAATTTCAACCTTCTTTTGAACACAAGATATTCACAGAATTTAGGAATTCATTTAAACAGAACCCCTTGTTCAAATCAAAAAGGAGAAGAATGCTTAAGACAGTAGTCAAGATAAAAGAAGGAGGGCTGGGGATATAGCCCAGTGGCACAGTGCCTGTCAGGCATGAGATCGTGAGATTTTTTTTTTTGGTACAAGGGATCAAACTCATGACCTCACGCTTGCAAGGCAGGCGCTTATGCCACTGAGCTAAATCCCCGGCGAGGTTGTGTTTGATCCCCAGTACAAAAAAAAAAAAAGATAAAAGCAGCAGCATTCATAGAAGCAGAGGGTCTTGAAATGCTCCTGAGTAGTTCTTTATGCGGGCAAGCACATGCAGTAACCACAGGCACATAATCATTAACTCTTTTCAGAGAACCTCTGGGTTTGTAGATTCCATGCCCAGGAGAGGATAAAGGGCAAATTAGAACAGGGAAACTTTCCCCTTTCTCCTCTGTACTTATAAGAGTACAGGAGCCAGGCAGACCTGATCTCACTGAAGTCTGAATTGAGGTTCTCAGTGTGGGTAACAACCCTGTACCACAACCACCTGGGAAGCTTTTGCAGTGTCTGGGCGCCCTCAGATTTAGCCCTCCTCTGTTTCTGATAGTATTAGTGAGTTGGGAAGGTATATGATACACACTTCCTCAGCCTGCCCTCTGACTCCAGTGTGAAACTGATGTTGCTCTGAATCTGAGCAAGGACATGTATCGCTTCAGTGAGGTAAGGCTTACCAGAGAACAGAGGAATTCTTTAGGCCTCACCTGTGTGCTTGGTCATGTGGTACTTGAGCTGGTTGACCCACTTGCACTTGTAACCACACTCAGGGCACAGGTATTTCCGTTCTTCCTTATGGATCCGCATGTGGTACTATCCAGAGAAAAACAAAAAGCCAACATAACATGTCCATCCCATGGTACTCACTGGATAGGGAAGTAGGGGTGAGCAGGTAGAGAAACTGCTGGCAGATAATCCTGCTCCCAGCTCTCATTCTATCTACACTTACATTATCAACTGGGTCCTCCAGGATGGCCACTTTACCTAACCCATTCAGCCTCTTCCTAGGTCTGCCCTGACTGTCTCGGCTCTGCTGCTTCTTAGCTGTGTCCTTGGGTGAGCTAAACTCGAATTGTCAGTAATCTGTAAAATGGAGAGTAAAAAAATCCCAATCTCTTATGCTTTTTTTTTCTCACTATACAGTTCATGCTGGCCTCAAATTCACTTTGTAGCCCAGGCTGGCCTCAAACTTGCAGTATCTTTTTTTTTTTTTTTTTTGTCTTTTTGAGACAGGGTCTCACTATGCAGTACAGGCTGACCTTGGGCTCACTTTGTAGCCCAGGCTGGTCTTGAACTTGCAACGACCAGCCTGCCTCAGCTTCCTGAGTGCTGGAATTATTACCTTTTTTTTTTGGGTACCAGGGATCGAACTCATGACCTCATGCTTGCCAGGCAGGCGTTTAAGCCATTAAGCTAAATCCCCGGCCCTGGAATTATTATCTTTAAAAGAATTAAAATTACAGCGCTGGCTATACAGTAAGTGCTCATTGAAGGTTAGCTGTTATTATCTAGAGTATCCTCAAATTATATGCCTTTATCAATGGTAAGCATGTCTTATGGAATTTTATCTCTATGATTTCTGAAGTTGGTAAGTATTATCCACTTCGTACAGGTGGAGGATATGAGCCTTAGATTTAAGCCAATATACTTTTTTTTTTTTGCTACCAGGAATCAGACTCACAACCTCATGCTTGCCAGGCAGTCACTTATGTCACTGAGCCAAATCCCTGGCCTGGAGCCTTAGAGAAAGAACCTGTCCAAAGTCACAGAATATTTGGAAAAGTCAGGGTTAGAGGATCCAGAGCCTATGCTTTCTCCATTCCCTGTCCCAGGGGCCCTGACCTTACCTTGAGGCGAGAGGGATCAGCGCAGGCATAGGGGCAGAGGTGACAGTGGTAAGGCTTTTCCCCTGTGTGGATGCGGCTGTGCCAGGTGATTTTCTGCCGGTTCTTGGTGCTGTAAGCACAGTCTGTACACTTGTATAGTCGTGTGCCTCCATGCCCTTTCACATGGTGATCTAGCACCAGCTGATGGTGACACGAAAAGTCACAAAAGGGGCAGTGCAGAGGGGGCTGGCCAGTGTCTCCATCCCCATTGGAAGCTGCTGTTGCTGCTGAAGTCTCCTCATGCTGTTCCAGGTAGTGCTTCACCAGGCCCACTCGTTCCCGGGCGGCAAAGTCACACAGCTGGCAGCGGTGGCTGAAATGCTGCTGCCTCCGGTGCTCATCCAGTGCAGGCCGGCTAGGGAAGGCCTCCTGGCAAGCCCCGCACTCCAGCCGAGGGTGCTGTTTACGGGTGTGTCCTCGCAGGCTGGCAGGGCTGGGGCAGAGCAGCCCACAGTGGGAGCACTGTAGGGGGCCTTCGGTGGCCTCGGCAGGGGAGCCAGGGGCAGGGTGTGTGGGCTCAGGGTGTCGGCGCAGAGCATGTTGCTTCAGTGCTGTCTCTGAGCTAAACTGTGCCTCACACTGGGAGCAGGCAAAGGCTGGGGTGCCTTGGTGGCAGCTGTTGACATGGCGAGTGATGTCATGGCGAAGATAGCCACTATAGTCACAGAGGGGACAAAAGTGAGTGGGTGTCTTGTCGTGTACTCTTAGCCGGTGCAAACGCAGTTTTGAGTTGGTACCAAATGTCTGAGAGCAGGAGCTGCATGGGATGCGGCCAATGCCTGTGTGTCGGGACTGGTGAGCCTCCAACCGATAGCGCCTGGTGGTGGAAAAGTCACAAAAAGGGCACTGATGCGGCTTCACGCCCTCATGCTTGAGCCGCTGGTGCTGCTGCAGGCATCGGCTCTGTTTACAGGTGAAGCCACAATCCCCACACTGCAGAGGGGGCCTTGGGCTGCGGGCTGGGGCTGCAGCAGGGTGCTTACGCTTCTGGTGGAGTCTCAGGGCAGCAGCTGTGGGGGCAGTGAATGGGCAGAGGCCACAATGCAGCTCTCCAGACTGCCCAAGGGGACAGCCCTGGGTCTGGTGAGTCCTCAGGGTTTGTTCCTGCTGGCAGCTGAAGGGACACGTGGGGCAGGAAAAGAGGGCCATGTTTTGCTTCTGAGCTGCAGAAGCTGTGACCCCATCTCCAGGACTGAGCTCAATACTCACACTTTCATCACTCAGGGGAGCAGAGCTCCCATTGCTCAGGTAGGTTCCTTGCTTTCCTCCCCGGCCATGCCCTCCCCGGCAGCCTTCAGCCACATGAGAGGTAATAGAGGAGAGCCGGGAACAAAGGAAGGTGCAGGAATTGCAATGAAACTTGCCCTGCTCAAAGTGGAACTTTTCAGGGCTCTCTGTGGGTGAGGAGCTCCCTGCAGAAGGGGCCAGGAAGCCAGAGGGTATGGTGAGAGGCTCTACTCCTCCTCCTGGCTCCCTGGGAAGCTTGGGAAGAGCATCTTTTGGAAACAGTAGCTCTTCTTCCAGTGGTGCAGGTGGGGGCTTCCTGCCTTCCGCATCCTCAGAGGCCTGTGTGCCTGGGAGCTGAGGGGGGAAAGGGATGGGAGAATTTGGTCTGGGCAAGCCCTTGTTTTTTCTGAGCAGAACAGGGCACTTCTTGAGCAGGTGGGTGCTGAGGCCACGTTGCTGCTTAAAGCTAGCCCCACACTCAGGGCACAGCAAGGGCTCCCGACGGCCCTGGCACCCTGTCCTAGAGTGCAGCTTCAGGGCTTTCTCCCGACGAGTGATAAAAGGGCAGTGTGGGCAGCGGAAGGCTTGGCCCTCTCCCTGGATCACTACCATCTGCACGCGTCCCTCCAACACCAATGTTTCTGCTTGTTCTTTATCCTGCCTCCTCAGAGCCTTGAGTAGTGACTCTGACTCGGGAAACTGAGGCAAGGGTGCCATCTCAGCAGGTGGAGTTGCCCTGAAGTTTTCTACCCAGCTGTTAGGGACCTCCTCCGAGGATAGAGGAGTTTTGAGGGGCTCAGAGACTGGCTTCTCCAGAACAGGTTCTTCTTCAGCACTTAAGCCAGTAGTCCCAACACCTTCAAAGCTGGATGTCATTGGTCCTTCCAGTTCCAGTGACCCAGAGGCATCCAGGGGCTTGAACACCACAGGGACTGTTCCACTGAGCTCAAGGGGTGGCTCAGCCACAGGGTCCAGCTCTACACCCAGGGCCTCTAAGTGCAGTGTGCAGCTGCCCTCCTCCACTTCTGCTGGGCTGGGACTGCCGACCAGCTCATCCCCATGGAAAGCCTCGCTATCATCCTGTCTCCTGGTGCTACCCTCCTCACTGATGTCTGGCAGGGCCTGGTCCACGCTGGGATCCACCACAGTCCCAGGTTCGTGGCTGGGGCCTTCAGCCTGGGCAGACAGCTGGCTTGAGGACTCTGAGTCCGGTGGGGGTGCCAAGCACTCTTTGGCCCCTTCTGGCTCTTGACTAGCATCATGGAGCTGCCAGCCCTGGTCCCCAGGCACGTAGCCATGGACCTTACGCTTGTGGAAGAAGAGAGTGGTGTTGCTAAAGGTGCGGTAGTCACAGAGGGCACAGCGGAACTCACGGAGACGGGTGTGCTTGCAGTTCTCGTGGCTCAGCAGGGCCTGCTTGTGGCGGCTCTGGTAGCTGCAATAGCGGCAGGGGTAGAGCGGGGCTGGTGTGCCAGGGTGGTGCTGGGAAGCCATGTGTTTCTGTAGCTCATACTTCCTCTTGCAGGCAAAGGCACACACCTCACACATCAGGGACTTGCCCTGGTGTCGCAGCTTGTGGCTGCTCAGCTGATCAGCCCGATGGCAGCGATAGGAACACTGGTTGCACTGGTACCTGGCAAAGAGGGACAGAGGGAGGCAATCACAATAATCAGACAGCAAACAGTCACTGAATAAATATTACGGGCCAGGCTCTACACTCAGGCATTAATTTAACTTACCTTTCCATTACACAGTGAAATTGGCAATTCTGTTTTATAATCAAGGCCAAGGTGCTGGGTTAATAGGATAATTCCAAAAGTTGAGGTTCAGACAGCCTAGCCTCAGGGCTAGCATTCTAACCCGTAAAGGAATCATGAGTTAGCATTACGCACTATGGACTGCTCAGGAGGTAAAAGGCTATATCTACAGGCAGGTTTGTTTGGTCTCCATTCTCCCACAGAGGTTAAGAAATCTGTAGAGAAACCTCCTACTCAGCAGTACCCACAGGTCAGAGAACTTTCCTGGAGGTGGAAGTGGCCAGGATGGGTGTCAGAAGTAAAGATTCTACCCACATTCCCAACCAAACGCTGTGAACTCAAGTAACACCTAGGTCTCCAGGTCTACCCTCTAGGTTTGTATTCCCTCCCTGTGGCCCAGAATGCTCTCAACATGAAGAGTGGGTCACAGGCCTAGGCTAGCTGCAGGCAATGAAACTGAGTGTGTGAGGGCCAGACACTGGACCCAGAAGGAGGCCAGCTTGACAAAGGGTCTCAGGATAAAGATGCAGGCAGGTGTGTGCTCGTACCTGAGGTCGCCTGCGTGTTTTCTCATGTGCACACTGAGGTAATGCTTCCACTTGGTAACATAGCCACATTCAGTGCACATATAATCCTTGGTGTTGGAATGGGTCAGCATGTGCTTGGACAGGTAGCTCACGTCTCGGCAGGTAAAGTCACATAGCTCACACTTGTGAGGTTTCTCACCTTATGTGGGGGTGGGGCGAGAGGGGAAAGGGCACAGGTCAGACACAAATCCAGCAAGTGGCCAGAGCAGTTCTACCAGTAAGGCTGTCCTGATGTAAGACAGGAACAAAAGCTTCACAGGCTGAGATGTGGAAAACTTTGCAATAATCAAAGTTCTTCATAACCCTCTCAGATAACCGCTTCCCCAACTGTAGCACCATTGAAGAGAGCAGGAGTATAATCACTGAGCTTTTCAGAACTAGCTCTAAAGTACACTCTCAATTTGCTATACAGCTTGTTGGTTCTGATGTGCAACTGTTCCATTTAGCCCAATTTTTTCCAGTTTGCTGGAACAGAGGAATTAGGCAACCAAACATGGTAGTTAAGAATTTTGACATGGTGGTAAGAATTAACAATATATATACATAATGCTAAGTGCTGACCCCTGAGTATTTTATAAAAATGTCTCCTTTCATTGGATACCATAAAGTAGGTACTATCATTACCCTCATTGTATTGACAAGAAAACTGAAGCACAGAGAAATCTGTTAAGTGGTGCCTCATACCTATTAGCTTTGAGCAGTCTGTCTCCAAAAAGGGAGCAAGAAAAACATTGATCTTACACGGTTGGTATGAACATTAAATGAGCTATCCATTAGTTGTTTGTGATGCCCAGTATAACTGAGGATAAGTTATCCCAAGTAGTTGTCAACACCTGGCAGCAACTCTGGGAGGCTGTGGCAGAAAGATTGCAAGTTGGGGACCAGTCTGGACAGCTCAGCAAGACTCTGTCTCTAAATAAAAAAATTTTAAAAAGGCCAAGGATATAGCTCAATGCAGAGGCCCTAGATTCAATCCTCAGTACCACAAAATGAAACAAAACCAAACAACAACAAATACCCTGGCTCTAAAATGCTGTGGGCTGTGTTCCTTCAGGATCCCTCCCTATTCACCCAGCCCCCTTCCTGTAGCAACAACATGGCACTCTGGTTCTGACTTGCTGTGTGATCTTAAAGTAGGTCTAAATTTAACTTTTCAGAGTTTGTTACTTCTTGTGCCTTATAAGCCTGTCATGGATTAAATAAATACAAATGAAAGAACTCTTCAAAATAGGAAAAGCCTAAAAAAATGAGACTAAATCATGTACAGAAATGCATAGTTCAATAGGAACAATGGTTTTGCCCAAAACTGTCTAAAAGTTATCCCAAATGAGTTCTTATGAAAATACTTTTTAACTTCTTGTCAATCCATTGATATTTATTTTATTTTTGTCTTTTTGAGACAAAAATAACTATGCAGTTCAGGCTGGCCTTGAGCTCACATCTATCCTCCTGCCTCAGCCTGTGTGCTGGGATTACAGGCATGTGCCATCACACCTGGCTCCACTTATGTTTATATAGATCACAAAGGGGATGGCGCTATGGCAGAAAGCCTGATTTTGTTATTACTTAAAACCTCAGTGATGCTGATAATCAACTAAGAATCTAAAGTGTGATGCTACTCCAGAAGCTGAGGCAGGAGGAACAAAAGCTTGAAGCCAGCCTAGGCAACTTAGACCCTGTCTCAAAACAAAAAAAAGCCTGAGGCTATAGCTTAGTGGTACCGTGCTTATCTTAGCATGCACAAAACTAGCACCAAGAAAAAAAGAAAAGTCTGAGTTTTAGGTCACTGGAAAAGATTGTTTCCATGTCATACTCCAGCTGTGGACTGCCACAATGTGCACATGTGTCTTAGTCCCCTCAGCTCCTGTTTCTCAAGGCACATCCCCACGCTTGAATTGTAAAGGAAGGTTATCTGTCCTCACCTGGATTTCTTCACTCTTAACAGGAGACATATTCAACCACCCACCTGACTACAGGTGGCCAGAGCTGGACAGAGGCTCAAAGGTGAGGCCCAACAGCATTATCACTTAGAGTACAGGCTCTGGAATAATAGTACTTGGGTTTAGATCCTAACTTGATCACTTTCTTAAGCGAATGACATTCAGCTTATGGCTCATTTGTAAACGCGGGATACTAGATCTGTGTCCAGGCATGAATGCATGTGAGGCCCTGCATGTGATGTCTAGTAGACATGTTGGCTCATGTTAGCTGTCATCAGCACTGTGGCTGGCACTATGTTACTGTGAAGATGGAAGTCATCTCACCGGTATGCAGCAGCATGTGTCGGATGAGCACCCTCTTGTGGGCAGTGGCAAAGCTGCACTCGGGGCACTGGTGGATCTTTTCATGAGCATGCATCTTGCCTACGTGGTCCTGGTAGGCCACTGGGTTGAAGGTGGCAAAGGGGCAGAAGGTGCAGCGCAGCTCTTCACTGCCCGGGTGACCTTGCTTCTTGTGCTTGCGGAACAAGTGTTTGTTGGAGCAGGCAAAGTCACAGTGTGGGCAGTGGAAGGCATAGTGGCTTTTGTGGTGGGCCTCCATAGCTTCAACTGTGGCAAAGAGCATGGGACATGAGTGATGGCGGCATTCCACGGCCCGCACACCATGGGTCTCCTTCAGGTGCTTTATGAATGCCTTGCGGTCAGGGGCTGCATAGCTGCAGCCCTCCTGAAAGCAGGGTAGGGGAGATGGCTCTGCTGCAGCTGCTGCTGTGTGGTTCTTGAGGTGCTCCTTGAGGGCCTGGCTGAGGCGGAACTCCTCGCGGCAGACAGGACAGACATAGGTGTCTGAGTAAAAGTTGGAAATGTCCTCGTGCATGCTGGCCATGTGGCGGTTGAGTGCATTCTTCTCCACTGCACTGTAGTGGCACAGTGGGCAGCGGTGGGTCTTTTCGCCCAGCTCCCGCAGTAGATGGGTCTTCAGTTTGCTCTTGCTGGTGAAGAACTTCTGGCAGTTGGGGCACTGGAGGCTGGGATCTGGGAAGTGGAGATGCAGGTGTTCCACTAGGTGGGTCCGCTTCTTAAAGCAGCGCTTACACTCGGGGCACATGTGTGTCTTGAAGAGAGATTCGGGGCCAGAAGACACATCTCCTGAGGAAAGGGAATATAAAGGGTCAGAAGCAAGATTCGTCAGCAGATTAGGGGCAGGCCAAATGATGCGAGAGCTACAATCTGGCCAGACACAAACACTGTGTGGCTCTCCTCTCAAGGAAACCAAATGACAGCCTCAAAACTGTAATCTCAAGAAAGAAGAGAAACTCAAAAGAAACCAAGGGCTTCTCACACTTCACTGTGGCCTGTCTGAAGTGCTTCCCCAAGTCACCCACTGTTTCTGAATTTCTATTTGGAGCACAGTAGAATGATTTGGATGTAGTATTGTTTTCTTGCTGCCCATGTGCTGGATCAGTGGGGCTGATTAGAGGGAAAAGTGCCCCAAAAGAAATGAGTGAAAGGGAAGAAGATAAAGTACTCTTACTTCTTCTTCTTTTTTTTTTTTTAAGAATTTTTGTTTTGTTTTGGTACTGGGGATCGAACTTGTGATCTTGTGCTTGCCAGGCAGGTGCTTGTGTCACGAAGCTAAATCCCTGGCCCAAGTATTCTTACTTCTCAAGAACACTGGCTCTTTGAGCTGATAGGTAGTAGAGAGCTGGTAAGAAGTACAATCGCATCTTTCTTGTTCACCTGACAGTGAATATGCTCTCTGGGGATGAGTTTCAGATGTTCTACTGAACTGGAAACACGGGAAGCAAAGGTTCAGAAAAAGTCCTCGCAGGTTTAATGCCAGCAAATCAGAGTACTGATCATCATTAACTTTTAACACCTTAAGACTATGAACACTATCCCTTCTTCACTGCAACAGAGCTTTCTTTTTTTTTGATATTGGAGAATGAACTCATGAACTTGCGCTTGCCAGGCAGGCGCTTCCTCCACTGAGCTAAATCACCAGCGCAACAGAGCTTTCTGTTAGGAAAAAGCAGTCCAGGCCAGGAATTTAGCTCGGTGGTATAGTGCCTGCTGGCAAGCGCAAGGTCATGAGTTCGATCCCCGGTACCGCAAAAAAAAAGAAAAAAAGAAAAAGCAGTCCAAAAGAAAAACTATCCTGACCCCCTGTGACCAGCACTTTGACCAAACAAATATTTTTTAAAGTTTTTTGAGATAGGGTCTAGGCTGGCCTTGATCTCATTATAGAGGCTGGGCTGACTGCAAACTTGTGGCAATCCTCTTGCCTCAGCTTCCTGAGTGCTGGGATTACAGGACCCACCACATCTTGACCTTTTCTCTTTTTTGGTGTTACTGGGGATTAAACCTAGGCTCAATGTGCTGAGCTATATCCCTAGTTTTTAAATTTTTTAAAAACTTTGAGACAGGGTTTTACTAAGTTGCCTGGGCTGGGCTCAAACTTGTGACCTTTCTGTTTCAGCTTCCCAGAGTGCTGGTATTACAAGGCATGTGTCACCACATGCAGGTGATTGATTTCTCTTTTTTTTTTTTTTTTGACAAGATCTTTTAACCCAGTCCAGTCTTGAACTCTTCTGCTTAAGTGATTTTCCTGTTTCAGCCTCCTCAGTAACTAGGATTACAGGCATGTGCCATCAAACCTGGTAGACTGTGACTTCTGAGTCAAGGTGGAACAGAAAGAATGGAAGGATTTGAACCAAAGCTCAGAAAACCAGAGCTGACAGCCTCAACACTACATGCTCTTCTATCTATCTTTCCCATTCACCTAGTAAAGTCATTACCTTCCAATTGCTGAGCCTGCTGGCCTTTATCTAAGGTTTTCTGGGGGTCGTTCTGGGTGCCAGTCTCCTCTTCTTCTACTTCCTCCTCCTCAGCTGACTCCTGCCCAGGCAAAGATGGACCAGCTTTCTCTGAAGGGTCTCCCTTTGCTGGAGGCAGTTTGGGAGCTGGAGACACATAAATCTTGATGAAGTTCAGACAGCCAGTGACTGAAAGTTTGAACTTTTCTATTCACTAGCTAGTAGCATCACCCTCCTTCCCTTTTAGTAAAGGAAATCTTGGGTCTTAAG
The DNA here is from genome assembly GCA_004027455.1 of Hydrochoerus hydrochaeris. NCBI lineage: Eukaryota > Metazoa > Chordata > Mammalia > Rodentia > Hydrochaeridae > Hydrochoerus > Hydrochoerus hydrochaeris. The sequence goes on along the minus strand of PVLA01000087.1, from coordinate 35,860 downwards.
TAAATAAATGTATTCCCACTCAAGAATGAGGACCAGGAGTGAAGCTATCTGTAACAATCCAGTCTAAAGTAAATCAAACCTCAGAAAACACTAGCCAGAGGCCCCTTAAGGTGTCAGCTTTGAGGTTACCAGGACAGGGTTAGGTCTGAGAGGTAGAGGAAAGTAGACTGCACTTTGGTGGCTCAGGGTCCCAGGGCCAGTGACTGGGCTCATTCAGTGCAGGTGAACATACTCTGATCACTCAATCGTACTCTTGAGAAGCCTATCTCAGTAAACCAGTGTCACACCTTACTCCTCAAATCTATCTTTTATCCTCTAATAGCTGCCTTAGTAAGGCAAAGAGGTATGACTAATTCCCAGTAAAAAGATCTTCCCTTTAGGAATAAGAGCTCAAGTAGGTCTCAGCAAGCCAAGTTCTCTCATCACAATGCTGTCTTCTTCTGGCCTGTTTTCTTTATTGCTCCTGTTCTTCAACTCACTCACCCTTTGCTGGGGTATTTGTTGTTTTCTGAGACCAAGAGGAGTAAGAGTCAATAAAGCACCACCTCCCTGGAAGGTTTCCTTTTAAAATAATCCCAGCTTCTCCTGCCCAATCCCACTTGCTCTAAGCACTCTGTATACCACTCACTTTTACTTCTGCCCTCATAAAGTCAAGTCCTACAATAAGTCAGTAGAGAATGTTGCTTAAGTAACTTCAGGCCACATAGAGCGTAAGTCATATGTCACTCAGTGTCATGGACAAAGACTTATTCTTTGTCTCATATATCCTGACTGGCTCAAGGCTTCCAGATGCCTTCTCATCCCATCCAGTAATTCTGTCCTAAATTACTCTCTAGATTTCTCAATACTCATGCACAATCATGGTCCTGGAAATGAATGTCTCTCCTAAGATCAACTGGTACATCCCAGGTAGGGGACTGGGTCTCATACCTGACAGTTGCTCCTGGGATGAAAGTCCCTGGACAGCAGAAAGTTCTCCCTGTGTTCCAGACCCATGGCTTCGCTGATGCTGCCGGAAGAGTTTGATATTGGAGCCCATGAAGCTGCAATAGGTGCAATGGAAGGGGTAATGGATCTGCCGGTGCAACTCCATGCCCTGCTGGCTTCCAAAAAGCAGAGGGCAGCCTCGGAAAGAACACGGCACAGGAACTGCTCCATGGGTCTGCCTGAGGTGGTGCTGCAAACCTTTACGATCCTCAGAAGAGAAAACACAGCCAGACTCGGGGCAAGAGAAGGTGTCAGGAGCGGCCCGGTGAATCCTGAAGTGGCTCTTCAGGGTCTGTGGTTGGGCAAACTCCTGTCTACATACAGGACATGGCAGGGGGCTATCTGCTGGGCTCTTGCCCTGTAGAGGACCATGGAGGGTGAGGTTGCTGGCGGGCAGCTCTCTGGAGCATGGGGTGCTAGAGAGACCCTGCACAGGCTGTACATGGGTCTCAGTGCACTGGTGCAGGGACAGCAGAGTGGGCTCTGCGAAGCTCTGCTCACAGCGCTCACAGAAGTATACCTCCACCACCTTTACCAGGACACCTGCAGGCAGAGGACCAACAGAAAGGCAGAGAATCAGACAGAAGGAGGCTGTAGGAGTTACTAGTAGAAATGCAGATGAGTCTTTTCCTATTCAAAGAGTGTGGCTGGATTTCAAATCAGGCTCTGCACCAGACTGTAAGACCATAGGTCAGAGATGGTCTGGCACTGGTATTAGGGTTCCTAGTGTCTAGCAAAATATCTAGCACAAGATAGGTGTTTAATGAATGAACAATCATTAATAAAATCCAGAAAGCATTCGAAAAGGCAATATTTTGCTGAAACAAAAATTTAGAAAAGTTCTATACAATAATTCAAATGATACAGAAGTATTCACTGCCATCCTCACATGAACAGTCTGGTCTGTATCGCACTAGGGAATTGTTATGTTGTCCAGATGGCCCCAAGCTCCTGGGCCATCTGCCTGCTTCAGCCTCCTGAGTAGCTGAGATTATGGGCAAGTTTCACTGCATCTGTCTTCTCATAGGTCTTTTTTTTGGGTCACTGTTCTGCCAATTTGCTTTTTTTTTTTTTTTCTTTTCCAATTGCTATATATCAAAGATATTGTTACCCATGAGTACACAGACAAACTTCATTTTTAAAATTCAGTTCATAGTATTTCAGAAAATTAATACATCAAAATGGGCTGGGTGTGGTGGTACACACCCGTAACCCTAGCACTTAGGTGAGTTCAAGGCAAACTTGGGCTATACAGCAAGATCCTGTCTCAAAATACAAGACATAAAACATAAAAATGAAATTCTGGTCTAACTGATGGACACCTGAGATGTTTCTAACCATTACAAATAAAACTATCCTATTCATTCCCTTATCTCTGTGCATGTGTACCTTTCTCTAAGAGGGATCCCTAGAGTGAAATTGACGAGTTGGAGTACACACACTGTAATATTAGCTATGTAGTTAAATTGATTTTTTTTTTGTCTTTTTGAGACAGTGTTTTGCTATGCAGTTCAATTGACCTTGAGCTCACTTTGTAACCCAGGTTGGTCTTGAACTTGCAACCATCCTCCTGCCTCAGCCTCTCCAGTGCTAGGATTACAGGCATGTGCCACCACACCCAGCTTTTTTGTTAGTTTGTTTTTTTGAGACAGAGTCTTGCTATGTAGTTCAGGTTGGCTTTGAACTCACTATGTACCGCTGGCTGGCCTGAGACCTGTGGCGATCCTCCTCCCTCAGTCTCCTGAGTACTGTAGGTGTGCCACCAAACTTGGCTTAAACTGACTTTCAAAAGCGTCTTGAGTTCAGGTGTGTGCCACCAAACCTGGCTTAAACTGACTTTCAAAATTTTGTTACTAAATATTGTTCACAAGGTATAAGACAGTATATTTCCTCACAGGCTTACTAATAATACTAGGTATTATTTTTTAAGTATTTAATTTTTGCCAAAGCTGAGAAAAACTGTATCCCATGGTTTTTTTTTTTTTTTTTTGGTACCAGGAATCGAACTCACGACCTAGCACTTGCCAGGCAAGCACTCATGCTACTGAGCTAAATCCTCGGCCCCATGGTTATTTTTAACTGGAATTTATTTTTGTGAGATTGAGCAAACTTCCACTGACTATATTTATTATTTAATGGACTATCACTGATTTTATTTTTTAATGAATTACATTTAGATTTTTTTTTCTTCCACTTAAAATAAAAACTAGCTATGTGTGGTGGTGTATGTTTGTAATCTCAGCACTTGGGAGGCTCGAGCAAGAGGACTCCTGAGCATTTGAGGCCAACCTAGGCTACTTAGTGAGTTTGAGGCTAGCCTAAACCACATGGCCAGATCTTGTCTCAAAAAACAAATGAAAAATTTTTAAAAATGTTTGTTTTTCAGCCAGGTGTGGTGGCACATGCCTATAATCTCAGCACTTGGGAAGCTAAGGCAGGAAGATTGCTACAAGTTTGAGCCAGTCTGGAGTACCTAATGAATTTAAGGTCAGCCTAAACTTCATAGTGAGACCCTGTCTCAAAAGACACACACACACACACACACCCACCCACCCACCCACCCAAAAGGTCTGTTTTTCTCATTGTGGAGCTTTTTTGAGTTTTAAAGATATTAACTCTTTCTTATATATTAACCACTTGCCAGTTTAATTATTTAACTACAAGATGACCAAAACTGCATATTTTTCCATTAATGTTTATAAGATAATATAACAGGAAACATAAAAATGACAATTTTATCAAATTTATTAAATACAAGAATCAACTTGTTGAAATGACACCTGCTTGATCAACATTCAGCACAGTCAGTACATAAACAAATGTGATCCCTGAATGATGTTCACTGTAAACTGTTAATCGGTTAAAAATGTTTTTCCTAGGCTTCCACTCCCGCACCCCCAATTTCACCACACATTAGTTTAATTATATTAAATGATAGAACTAGCTAATTTCCTCCCAAAATGTCACCATATTACATTGTCAGGGGATGTAATGACAACTGTAGCTGGAGGATGGCAGCCAAAAAAAACCCAGAAAGATACCTAAAAAGAAGTTACATGAAGTAGAAAGGGTAGATTGTTTCTACTAGGATAAATACAAATGCTCAACTTTTCCTAACAGCATGCTTTGGATGAAATATACAGGAAACTAGGGCAGGGAAAGATCAATTACCTCTGTAAAGCTCTGCCAAACTGCTGGTGGAAAAGACAAGGCTGGGCCTTTTGTCCAAACCCTGGCTGCCATTCCTCTGTGATAAGGTCAGTATGTGGGAAAGACTCCCCAAGGATTATAGGAGTAAGGAAAAGCCAGAGTTGGGCAGATGTGTCAGAAAGGTCTACTTCTTCTGGATTGCTGCCTAGTGGACATGAAGCCCTTGTAGGACAGGCTTTGTCGAATGCCTGGTACACAGTTATGCACTACTTTGCCAGCTTTCCATCAACATACACCAACTGCAAACCCAATTATAACATTTCAAAGTATAAAAATAGCATGTGAGCTTGTGTTCTCATCACATTCACACAGAAGGATCAAAACTAGAAAATCCAAAACCTGAGGGTCGCTTATCCCATTGGCCCACTAGGAAACTACATACCTGGGCTCTCTCCAGGAGCTCCTGAGGATAGGGTTCCAGGTACTGTTTCCACAATGATCTCCATGTTTCCTGGGCCTTCAGTAGCTGTGGCCTCTACCAGCAAGCAACCTGGCTCAGTGTCCCCAGAAGGACAGGTACTTGGGATGGGCCCCAGGATTCCACGGTTAGAGAGAGTTGGGGGGATCAGCAATAGCTCAGGGCATAGTCCATCCATCTCTCCAGTGCTGTTGACTGGCTGTGAGTCCAAGACAGTGCCTGCCATCACCACTGATTTGTGTGTCGTGGCTTCTTAAATACTGACAAGCCAAGCAGAATAAAACCAAAATATGGTTAGTACACAATACACACTCAGTGCCTACTCACTGAGACATTTCCTTGCATGGCAGAATGTTCAGAACAAAGAAAATAAATTTAAAAAGGGTTAATATTAGGAGAGAGCCAACATACTACTAAAGACCACAGATTATTTCTCACTACTAAATGGCCTTGGTCAAATTATTAAATAAGCTTGTCTCGATTTTCTTTTTTTTCTTTTTTTTTGGAGACAGAGTCTCACTATATAGTTGAGGCTGGTCTTGAATTCACTATGTAGCCCAAACTGGCCTCGAACTCATGGCAATCCTCCTGCCTCAGTCTTGTAAGTACACTACACCTGGTCTTTCAATTTTTTTTTATCTGCAACAAAATTTGGTGGGGCCCAAGGATCTCAAAGTTCCCTTTACTACTTGGCGAACTCCCTGTTCCTCAGTAATGGGATAAGGCCATTCCACCTGCCACTTGGCTTCCACTGAGGTTTTTAGACACATCTTCGTCTCTCCAGACTCACCATCCTCCTTTAGCTGCACACCCTTGTTCCCTCTTGCCTCTTGTGGGTTAATGTGCCTTTCCCTCTTCTCGCTCTTGTCTGGCAACCAATCCCTAACTATAAGTTGCATAAATGTCATTTCCACTATGAAGGCTTTCTTTGTCTTTTCCAGAGTCGTGGTGGCACTGTACCATAGCCTCAGCCCCAGTGTGTCACACTGCATTCCTGTTTACCTATGAGTCTCTCTCCTGGCTGTGAAGCTCTGAGTAATTTACTTGACATTGTCACTTCCATGAACATAAAGGAATTCTAGTGAAGAACTAGTAAACATGATCTGCAGTAGGTAATGCCAGGGATCTGATACCAAGGTACAGGGTATAACCAACTGATATGCAGTAAATTGTCACATCTGGAGAAATCTCAGTCATTATCTAATACCTCAAACTGGAACATAAAAGAGAAATGAATACAAATAAAACTGAGTGTTCAGCCATACATGGCGAAAATGCGTTTAAACTGCATAATTTTTACAATTAATTTGAATGGCAATAATGACTTCATAAAACTGAATCGCAGAGATTACAGGTGAGAACTATCTCCTATTCTCCGGAATCTTTCTATTGAAAACAGCTGATCAGGGCCAGGGATATAGCTCAGCGGCACAGCGCCTGCCTGGCAAGCACGAGATCTTGAGTTCAATTTCTGACACGAAAAAGAAAAAACCCAGTGGATCAGTTGGATGCTCTTGGTGGTGCATATCTGTAATGCCATTACTCACTAGGCTGAGGCGGGAGGATTGCCATGAGTTTGAAGCCTGCCTGGGCTACACAGTCAGTTCAAGGCCAACCTGAACTACATAGCGAGACCCTGTCGCAAAAAAAAAAAAAAAAAAAACCAAAGTAACAAAAGTCCACAAACAAAACTAACCAACAAAACCTCAGCAGATTGCAGGATTCAGGAAGCAAGAAAGAGCCAGAGGGAATCTGGAAGCCGCAGCCTCCACTTGCTGCCTGTTACCGCGGCTTGGGGACCTTCCAGCTCCGTGCAGACCAAGACCTCACCTGCAAGAAGGCGAGCGGCGGCCGCGAGAGAGGAAAGGCGGCGAGGGCAGCCAGGAAGAGGAAGGGTGAAATAGGGGACAGGGAAGGCCTCGGAAACAACGATCCCGGGCTCCCGGGTCGTCACCTGCCTCTGACTCCGACTCACCGCGTGGCCTCGGACGGACGCAGTCGCCAAGCTTCTCCGGGCCTCAGCTTTCCTATCTGTAAAGTGGAGGTGATGACAGCGTCCACACTGTCAGGCTGCAGGACCACAGCCAGCGAACGGGAAAAGCGTTTTGTATCCTCTGGGTGAGTCATGATTACGGTCCAGGGGGAAGTGGCGGGGACCCGGGTGGGGTCCGGGGCCGTGACGCGACTGAGACGCGGGGCGGCCGCTGACAGGCGCTGGGGCCCAGCTCGCAAGCGTGCTCCCTGCAGCACCTCCTCCCACTGATTCCCGCCGCCCAGGCCCACCCTCATCCTGGGGCTCGAGTAACTTTTTGCCTACAGCTCGCTCCACCCCCACTTCCTCTCAGTTCACGCCCAGCGGGCGCTCGCTCACCTCACGCGACTGGGCAAGCCGGAGCCACATCTCTATGGTCGACAGCGGCTGGAGCGGCCTCCAAGGGCTCCTTTTGTGTGACCGCTCCGGGCCCGTCCGTCTCTAGAACATCCGGCATATAGAGCTCACACTTCCCCTACTAGGCCGATGGATATTCTATAATTTTTTTTCCCCTCTCCGTCATCCTTTTCCTTCCTGTAACCCTGAAGCTCAAGGAGGACCATCGAGAGTAGTGGGGCAGAGTGGCATAGTCTTTTTTGTGGGCGTGGCAGGAAGTAGCGAAGAGATATAGGGGGCGGGGACCAGCGGCGCTTCACTCTGGGGCCGAGGGGTGAAACCATCGAGTTGGAGGGCCAGAGAGCCATGGCGGTAAGGGGGTGGGGTGACTGAGCGCTTCAAACCAGGTTTTTGGAAGCGTGAGCAACTATATAGAAGGGGTTTGGAAGGACCTTTAGGATGTCCGGCGAAGACGGGGGGAGAGAAGAGCTTTGTCTGTAGCCTTCTATGCATGCATACGTGTTTTGGAATTCTGGATCCCAGATCTCAGAACCTCAGTGGAGGTCACTGCTTGTCAATTCACTGCCCTCCGTGTCAGGCGCTGGCCGGAATGGCGCGTGTGGGTGAGGTGGGCTGTCGGAGCGATGTGCTAGAAACAGTTTGTGTCCTGTCTCTCCGGGTCTTCTTACAAGTGGGACCTAGCACGTCTTATGGGGTTGAATTTAGGAAAGGCTCTGTGGAGGAAATAGATGGGCAGAATGCAAAGAGTAAAGAACGGGCATTCTGGGCAAAGACAACTGCAGGAACAAGGAGGTGGGAGGTGTTTTGCATATTTGTGTGTGGGGCATTATTAGGAGCTAAGCCATGAAAAACAGGTTGGTGCCTTGTTGTGGAGGCTCTCAGAGTGCCAGGCTGAGGAGTCTGAATAGCTTAGGGTCGGCTGGGAGACTGGAGAAGGGAGTGATATAAATTGAAGTTGATCCTTTAGATTTCTGTAAGGCTGTTTAGTGATGCAAGAGCTGAAGATTCATTAAAATGCTGTGGCAATAATTAAAAATGAAAGTTTAGGTGGGAGATACTAATCACAGTAAGTCCCCGATTTAGGAATGAGTTCCGTTTCTGGAGAACGTTCCTAAATTAAATTCATTCCTAAGTGTGACACAGTGAGTCTTACACATCTGTGACACAAATATACAATGTGTATTGCTTTGTGCTTCCTAGCAGACCCCTCCCCATCACCACTGCTTTTCCTCTTGCTTCCAGACATCTTGGGCTCTGAGCATTGTACTAAGGCACACAACTGCGCTGTACAGTAAGCACACGGCAGCACCGCTGTGACAGTGTTCGGCAGATGCGCTAGCTACTTCTGGGATTTGGTCCCCTCTGAATGTTCCTAATGCGAGGTCCGTTCATATCTGTGAATGTTTGCAATTCGAATGTAAGTCAGGGACGTAATGTAAACATGACAGTAGGAATTGGGTGTGTAAGGGACAGGATATTTGAAGACATGTAGTCACCTACAGATCAGCCAGTGAGCCATTTACTATCTTGCTGGCCCCAGGGTCCACACAAATTCTGTCCATCTGTTACCCTGATGTGAAGCCAGTTATATTGCTCTCTTGGATTTAAGGAGTCTTCAAACACATTCTTTTGCTAGGAAACTGAGGTATGAGTAGGCTGGTGAAGGGCAGAATGGGATGAAAGGCCTGATGTGTTGGCCCTTGTATTCCAACACCAGCCTTGCCCCTCGGAAGGAGGATATTAAAGCAGGCAGTGGGACAAGGCTAGGGACACACGGTGGGTGTTTCTAAACTAAACTTGTGCTTTGTCCCATCTCTACTGCTGTCCTCCCACCCTCCCAGGTTTTGATAATGCTTCTCGGCCTATAAGCTTTGGTGTTTCCCTTTCAAGATGCCACTTTCAGACTTTATTCTAGCCCTGAAGGACAATCCCTACTTTGGGGCTGGATTTGGGCTAGTAGGTGTGGGCACAGCCTTAGCCCTGGCCCGAAAGGGTGCCCAACTGGGACTGGTGGCATTTCGGCGCCATTACATGATTACACTGGAAGTGCCTGCTCGAGACAGGAGCTATGCTTGGTTGCTTAGCTGGCTCACCCGACACAGTACCCGTACTCAGCACCTCAGCGTTGAGACTTCGTACCTCCAGCATGAGAGTGGCCGCATCTCCACCAAGTTTGAGTTTGTTCCCAGCCCTGGGAACCACTTCATCTGGTAAGGCTGGGAGCCAGGGAGGGCAAGAGTAGAAAAGGAGAATGGACAGACCTGGGTTTGTCACATTCTCCCTCATTTATCTGTTTGACTATTCTTATTCAGGTATCAGGGCAAGTGGATCCGGGTGGAACGAAGCCGAGAGATGCAGATGATAGACTTGCAGACGGGCACCCCTTGGGAATCAGTCACTTTCACAGCCCTGGGCACTGACCGCAAGGTTTTCTTCAACATCCTGGAGGAAGGTGTGGGAGAGCATCAGAAGACTTTATAGGGGAGATACAGGGATGGAGACTCTGGACATCAGAGGAAGGGCAGTTTGGAGAGGAGGAATAAGGGGATTGGAGCCCATTTTGGTGAAGATACAATAGTGTTAAAGAGAATCACTGACTTTGTCTCATCTCTCCCTTCCCAGCTCGAGAGCTAGCCTTGCAACAGGAGGAAGGGAAGACAGTGATGTACACAGCTGTGGGCTCCGAATGGCGCCCCTTTGGCTATCCACGCCGACGGCGGCCCCTGAGTTCTGTGGTTCTACAGCAGGGTCTGGCCGATCGAATAATCAAAGACATCCAGGAATTCATTGATAACCCTAAATGGTACACTGACAGAGGTGAATAACAGCTAGGGTCTGGGCTAGTCTGCTTTTGACTATATTGTTTCGACAGAGAGGGGGGTGGTCTCTGGCCCAATTCCCAGTCACCTCTGGTGAAGGGGAAAGAAAAATTGCCTATGCAGAGGATTTCAGAAGTCACCAGGCCAGTATGGGCAGGGCTGGGGATGAATGTGGATACGTGGGCAGAGTAATGATTCACTTTAGGTCTTGTTTTTCCTGACTATATCCCTAGGGATTCCCTACAGACGTGGCTATCTGCTGTATGGGCCCCCTGGTTGTGGAAAGAGCAGTTTTATGTGAGTAGTCAAAATTTCTCTTAACTTTGTGAAACTTGGCTTTCATGGTGAAAATGAGCTGATGGGACTAGAGAGGGAAATGAATCTGGGGAACCAAGACAAACATGAGACACACAGAACACTGGGTGGGTTGTGGGAGAGCCAGTTCCTTTAAGACACCTCCCAGGACTGGGACAAAACACAGCTGGGCTCAAGAAGAGTCCCCAGATTGTCTGCTACCTCCTGCCATACCACTGTCCACAGCACAGCCCTGGCTGGAGAACTGGAACACAGCATCTGCCTGCTGAGTCTCACAGACTCCAGCCTGTCTGATGACCGGCTCAACCACCTGCTGAGCGTGGCCCCACAGCAGAGCCTGGTGCTCCTGGAGGACGTGGATGCCGCTTTTCTCAGTCGAGACCTGGCAGCAGAGAGTAAGTGAAAGTGCTGGGAGCGGGGGCGGTAGAGGGCAGGAGTTCTAAATAAGGATAGGAGAAAGTTAAAATCCAGCAGGTTGATGGAGGATGCTTGGGTTGGCAGTGCAAGGCAAGGTGGAGTAGGGTGACCATGTTCATTCTGAGCAGTGCTGTGAGCACTCAGCTTCTCCTCTGTGTCTTCCTCCAGACCCTGTGAAGTACCAAGGTCTAGGTCGTCTCACCTTCAGTGGGCTGCTCAATGCTTTGGATGGCGTGGCTTCTACTGAGGCACGCATTGTATTCATGACAACGAACCATGTTGACAGGTAAGGAGTGAGGCAAGACTCCAATCGCTTTGCATCTCAGGAGAACCTGGAGTAGAAGTGACCCATTTTGGTGGTGGTGGGGGGTGCGTCGGGACTGTTGCTTGTAATTGTATTTCTCCTCATAGGCTGGACCCTGCACTAATACGCCCCGGGCGAGTAGATATGAAGGAGTATGTGGGCTACTGTTCACACTGGCAGCTGGTGCAGATGTTCCAGAGGTTCTATCCAGGGCAAGTACCTTCCTTGGCTGAGACTTTTGCAAAACATGTCCTTCAAGCTACAACCCAGATTAGTCCTGCCCAGGTACAGGGCTACTTCATGCTGTATAAAAATGACCCTGCAGGGGCAATTCATAATACTGAGTCCCTGAGGTGATTGGCCAGGCCACGCTCAGCTCTCCTTTCTGAAGAAATCAATAAATACTTGCCACTCTGCTCTGGTCTCTGATGTCCCTTCTTCCCTTGCTGTGTTGTCACAGATGCCAAGAAGGGTCAGTCATGCCACTACCTGTACAAATGATGGGGGCATGGCCTGTGGCAGAGGGGAGGAAGAGACCCTAGGCTGAAGGGGAAGATGCATGCTTCCACGTAACGGCATCTTAGTAAGAAAAGTGCAGCCAGGTGTGGGGGTGCACGCCTGTAATTCCAGCACTCTGGGAGGCTGAGTCAAGAGAATGCCAAGTTCAAGCCTCACCTGGGCAACTCAGTGGAACACGATCTCAAAAAAAGAAGCTGAGGGTTTGGAAATAAGATGTCAGGGATGCAGCCAACTGCAAAGGCCTTAGTTTCAGTCCACCAAAAAATAAAAGAAACGTGTAAATGTGAGGGTATGCCCACTGGGCTCTATTGCCTCTTAAGGATTATGCTGTTTTGTCAGCCTCCCACCTGTTTTCCCAGAAACTCATTACATTACTGGAAAAGTCAAAAACCTTTTTGCCTTGATCACTTGGGAGAACAGACTAAAGGATGAAGGTGGGGGTTACTCTGCCATACCCCAATCTTGCTAATGGAGAAAGAGGGACAAACCTTACAAGCTAGCAACTACTAAGCAAAGAAAGGCAAACAAGGCCAAATTTCTTTATTGTCCCCCTCCCAGCCCCAATTCCCTGTCCCCCCTCCAGTACTGCTAGGAACCATCCTCAGATTCCAGACCTAGTGGTTCCCTCCGAGGAGCAGGCCAAGTGCCAGGCCGGTATGCTCCCTGGCCCCGAGGCAGGCGGGGATAGGAAGAGCCTGGCGTTCGACCTTTAGAGTGCCCCCAGTGAGTGCAGTCCCGAATCCTGTGGGGTGGGGGGCCCTGCCAGCTGCCAGGTCCTTTTTCTTGGGGGGAACCTTCAACTGCTTGATTTTGGGGTTCCAGATTCAGGTTGACAGGCTCCTTGAGGGGCCTCTCAGGAGGTGGCAGTTCTTGGGTGTCACTGGTACCTCTGGGGACAGAGAACTCCCCTCCCTTTAGGTACCTCTGACTGGGCTGTCGCCAGGGCCCTTGACTGGCCCGGGGGGGATCTAGCATGGTTTTCTTGTTGCCACCCAACTTCTGCTGATTTGGCCCAGTCCCTGGTTTCTTTTCACATGTGTACTGGGTGGCCACAGGCAAAGGAGCTGGCAGGGTGGGCTGGGCCACTGGTAAAGCAGACTGTTCTGTGGCAGGGGCATTAGGTGGTGGGTGGGATTCTCTGGAGACATCTAGAGTTGCCTCAGGTTCCAGGGGGGCAGAAGCCTAGAGAGAAAAGCCGTAATGAGGGAGATGCAGATCCTCAGGGATGGGAACTGCAGGCCCTGCTCCTACAGCCAACCACCATCAGCCTGTAACCTAGGTAGAACAAGGTCCATCCTATGGCCATGGCAGAATGGCATTTGTATGAGGGTTAGTGGTGGTAGAGGGCAAGTGGGAAACTCTTCCCTCACCTGTTGAAGGCTGATGAAATACCGCTTCCGCTCAGCCTCAAGGTCAATGATGCCACCCCGCTCCTGTTGCCTCTGGTAGAGCCGCTTGAGCTCCTCCTGCTGGCGCAAGCTTTCTGCACTGGGTTGATATGGCTCCTGGAGAGAAGGAAGCAAAATGGCAGGGAGGAAAAACAAATAGGAGAAGGTGGCAGACTCGAACCCCTATGCTTCCAGGAGTGCCTCCAGAGAGCAGCCAAAGGTGCTTGGTTTTATGCCTCACAGTGAGGGCCCCATTGGGGCTGTGGCTTGGTGGACAGATCCTAGGCACGACAAGCCCAATTCTAGAGATCCCATTCAGTGGAAACAAGATGCCATTCCTCCTGCTTAGAGAACACCATTAATCCTGACTCAGATGAGAAGGGAGTCCCCTTACCATGGGCTGTTGGGGTTCAGGGGCTGCTTTCAGTGACTCAAGATCATACACGAGAGGCTCTCTGCACACTGGACACTGCACACCGACTGCCTTCTAAAACAAGAGGAGAAATCACACCCTGTGCCCTGGTAGCCATTCTGATTTGCAGAGTGCTGGGACTGAAGGGCACAGGCCTATCTGTTCAGTAGTAAGGGAGGATGGAGGGGATGCCAAAGCAGAAGTCCCGGGGCCCTTGGAAACTGCAGGCAATGTGTGTGTGATGTGATAAAAAAAAAAAAATGAATCTTTAAGTAAAAAAAATTATCACAGGAAGAGACACAATGTCATTAATCCCACTCGAAATATTCTATTGCTCTAAACACATGCATTCTTGCCACTTTTTTTTTTTTTTAAGCATTGTAAGACTATTTATTTAAAATCGTACTTATCACAAATTTAAACTCTGGGAGAAGCCTTTTTCCCACCCAAAGACTTCACAAACATGGATAGAATGGCAAGTATTTCTTTTTTGTGTGTGTGTGGGGGGCAGGGGGTAATTATTTAATGGCACAGGGAAATCATATGAAACAAGCTGGTTATAAGTAGTAGGCAGAGGATGACTTCACTTTTCATAAAAAATTAAAAAGTATAGATATGCATATAAAAATCTGGGTTACATACCAAAATATCAACAGCACTACTTCTGTCTAGTGATTATTCTTTTGCTTTTGTGTATTTTTTGAAACACAATTGTTTCTGAAACAGTAGTGAAGAAACAGTTATTTTACAAGAATGGCAAGTCTTTCACTTTAAAAGGTCACGTTGAAAATGGTCAGAGATGATCCCCATGGGCATTTGTCCAATATCTAAGAAGTGAAATCTTCAAGCACCCTGATCACCAGGGTTGGTAAGGTCACTTCGTGATCCAGAATTTATAATTGAATCCCTCTACAGAACAAGGAGGAGTAAAATCCATATAGTCTAACAGGGACAACTGCCCTGACCTGATGCTCCTGGAAAGACTCTTGGGTATTCAATTCCACCTGTCCCATTTTCCTTTTGTATTTATGGTTGTTCTCTTCTTTTCATCACAAAGCTTAACTGGAAATTTTTGAATGTAGCATGTCACAGTAATGTGCGTATTAAAATGTGCACCGAATCATATGATTTAAATTTCAACAAAAGTACCTAATGAACCTGAATGCAACAGAAAGTTAGAAGATAAATGAAGTCAAAGAAGTCAGTCCTGGAGGCAGGGCAGTATGGCTCACTGGGCTGGAGCTGAAGATTGTTCACAGAGGCAATCAATTCATTCTGGTGGCCCAGCTCACCATCATATCGGCATGAACGTGAGTCAGCTCGAAAAGCATAAGGAGCCCTCCTAACGTGCCTATGATCTTCATCATCAATTCAGTCATGAGCCCTTGGGACTGGATTACTGGAGGCAGAAAATCCTCTTGCCATTTTCTGAAGCTGCTCTGGAACAACTCTTTCATGAATGTCTTTAGTTGCTATCATGGATGCCTTCATATCCTAGATTGACTCAAAATGCTTACTTTTCATGGTCATTTTTATTTTGGGAAAGAGACAAAGTCACATAATGCCAGACAATGGTGAACAAAGTAGATGAGGCTGGGCATCGTGGCACACACCTATAATCCCAGCACTCTAATGCAGAGGCAGGAGGATCACTGAGTTCGAGGCCAGCCTGAACTACACAGTGAAACCCTGTCTCAAAGATAAATAAGAAATAAAGTGGATGATGACATCATCTTTTTATGAGCCTGCATTTCTGGATGGCATATGGCTGGAACACTCACTATATTCTTTATTCCTCTTAAAGACACAAAATGACTTCCAGAAAAGCTTCAGAAATTGGCAAGAACAATGGGACAAATGTGTTCAAAGTAAGGGGGAGTATTTTCTGGGGATTAAAGATAATGTATCTTTTACTGTAATTAAGTGTTTTTAAATATTCACCACATATTTTGATCACCCTTTGAACCTGTACACAAAGATACCCTTTTCTTTATGGACAGAGGTGAGATTTGATTCATCTCAAAGATATCTGACTCCAAAAAGGTAAAAAATCACTGGACTGGAGGGATGGGAATGGCTGTGAAGGTCTTGGAATGTCGGGTGAGAGCCAGGGCTGGCTAGGCCTACCTCTTTGGTGGCAGCATGGTGCCGTTCCTGTTCTTGCTCCTCTTCTTGAGCTTTCAGCTCTTGTTCCATGTGCTGGATATACCGAGCAAGGCAGTGGCAGTGGAAATAGTGGTAACACAGCGTTTTGGTAAAGGCTTCCTTCTCCTGCAGCAGGGGCACATGGAAGGTGCTCGGTCAGTGGTCACTTGTAAACTCTACTCCACCTTCCCCCAGCACATCCTAGGTCCTAACTGAAAGACCCACCTGGAAACCATAGAGGCAGATGACGCACTGGCCATGGGGGATGTTGTTGTCTGTGAGAATTTCTTTCCCTTTCTGAGAAAAAGAGAACACTGCTCAAATACAGAGGCACAGGCAGGAACTATAGGCTAAGCCTGTCTGTTCCTCACAGGCGTGAGGAGTGACATGCTGGACTCTGCCCACCAGGCCAGCTTGTTACTATGTAATTATGCATTCCTATTCTGGTGGTGCTGCCTTGCCTCTGAGCAATCCTGCATATTCTGCCCCTCCTGTAATTGGATCTTTCTGGCTTCAAAATCCAGTTTTTGACAGTGCCTTTAATATAGTATTTGAATAATACTCTGGAATTCCACAGAGTTTAAAGCTACATTGTGAAGACCTCACTTCAGAGTGCTATGGTGCTGTAATACATCTGACTCCTGGCTCTAGGCACTCACCTTCATTCTGCTCTGAACATTTTGCTTAAAACAATTCCAAGTCGAGGAAAATAAGACTGGTTTTTAATCTCAAATAATAAAAGTTATGTGTATATTAATTTATAGCTTTACATGTTGCTTCATGTGGATCGATTAATTATGGTATAAACTCTCATAAGGATAGAACTATGACTTTTTCTAGCTCCAATTGCTAGCCTTCAAATGTTCATTTATGGCTAAGATCATGTAGGCAAGATCACTATTTTTTGCCATTTGAGTTGCCAGTGCCAAGAGAATAATAAAGCCATGAAACTTCAGCAAGAAAAAAGTAAGCTAAAGAGGAAAAGTACTTTTCTATCAAGATACTCTAACAGGCAATTTGGTGAAGCTACTAAAGTGTCTTTTGGGGAGATTTTTTTGCAACATAACAGTTATCTTTCTAAATTAATTTATGTCTTACCTAAAGACTAAAGGAATGACTCCAAATATAATGTATTTAGGATTCCTTTCAAAACAAAAACAACACAACAAAACAGCTGTAGCTTGAAGGGAAGGATATTTTCCCATGCCAATACACCTCACCTCAATGAGTTCATAGAGCATGGCGGTACCCAGCCCTGCCTTGGCCATGTGGCCCAGTGTCTGTGAGATCCTGGAAGAAGACAGCAAAGTTAGCATTAGGTCCGCCCCTTCCCTCCAGGCAGAGTAGTATACCAAGTTTTCCCTGCCCTGAAAGCCCAACTCACTTGTGAATCTGTTCATCTGAGAGTCCTCGGGGGTTCCTGATAGAGATCTGTGGCACCTCATGGGGATACTAGTATGGGGAAAAATAACAAGTTATTGCTAGAGTCATTGCCCCAGGGACTCTCTCATTTTTCCCTTTATATATGCTGCAGGAGTCTCACCTGCACTGGGACTTGAAGCACCAGAGTGAAGCAGACATACTGTGAATCCTGGTCCTCTGCAGTGGCAGGGTGCAGAGTGATGAAGATCTCCCACGGTGAAGATCTGCAAGTAGATGAAGTGAGACTCAAGATTGACTGAGGAGGGATTTGAGGGCTGGGGAGGAGGGGGGTGAGCAGGCAGAGAAAGTGAGCATTGGCCTCTTTCTTTAGAGCAAATTAAAGGTATAGCCTTTGTGTACACAAAAGAGACATTATCTCTGAATCAAGGGCCACCTTGTCAAAACCAGATTATGCATAGAATCCTCTCATTACTAAGGATACCTCTGCATACCCTAGTTGAATACATACCTGCCATTTCCTTTAATCACCTGTAGTTCATCCAGATAGATGGACTCTAACACTTCAACTTCAGAGGGAAGGACCCTAAAGACACAGGAGGAAACTGACTCACCATTACAGATCTCCCTGTGGAAGCCTGCTAAAGCTGATAAAGGCTGACTGTAGAAAAATGGCAGTCTGTCTCAAAGCATTCACTTGTTAAATTCTTTAAAAAAGGGGGGAAATTTTTCCTAAAGTTGCCAAGTGGCAGGTAGGAAGTTGGGAATCAGAACTCTAGAGATCACTTCTGGCAACAGGTCAGGAAACATTCCCAGAGAGATGAAAAGACTAACCAAGGATTAACATGGGCAGAACAAGGACCAGAGCCTGTTTTCCTGACTCCCTGTTCAAATTTCATTCTGCAGCTAGTTATCTCTTAGTGGCTATCTCTCCACCTCACACATATGGTATCTATTTATTGCTAACAAGGTTACTACTATTGCCTTTCCCTATACCACACAGTTAAGCATGGATCCCAGTGACTTGCCTAGTGCCTAAACATACTGCCAACACCATCATTATAAGCCTGCTCACAGGAGATACCGACGTGAACAGAACAGGTCTAGGTGGCGTAAAGGCTGTGTTGTAGCAAGAGGCATTCAGTGTTAAGAGTCAGTAATATGTACCAATCACTTATCAGCTACTATCAGTTAATTTTGTAAGCCTGAGCCACCCTACTACATATAGATATTCTCAAGGGCTGTTCTGAGGATCAAATGTGATTTGTATATCTATAGTGCCTAAAAGTATCTGAGTCATAGTAACTAGTTTAGGTCCTCTTTCTTCCTATTTGTATATAACTTTCCCATTTAAAAGGAAAGAAGGATTATTCTTAAGAATATTCTGGATATATTTATGACCTGGCTGTCTGGTTGGCTTAGATGACCCTGTCAGGTTAGGATCCATGATACTGTTGTAAATGAGAAGACACATATGTATATAAGCACAAAAATAGCAATTGTAATGATACTGACAAGTAATTTTAGTCATGGTTTAATCTGGGTAATAAATGGAAAGACACATGTATTGCTTTCTTGTATACTGTTCCTTCTTCATAAAGAGCAGGTCTTCCGTAGCATGACCTATATAACGTAAGTTTCTTTTTTAAAAATTATTTCTAAGCCTTAGGTAGAAGGCTCAAAAATATAAAATGGAAAGCTTTACATTTACAAGAGAGAAGTAGTTCTGATGACATAGGAATGGAACCCCACACTAGACCTTGCAGTACAACAGTCACTGTTGCCATCTCACTGCTCAAGGTGTCCCCTTAGAAACTTAAGAGTTTCTCCAAACAGTGAAAACTGCTAGTCTAGACTGGCTTAATAAAAGCCAGCACTGGCTGGGATCCCACAACTAACCTAACACTAAGGTATAACATGTGAGCTTCAGTCAAGAGGCTTTCTAATACTTTGCCCATCCTACCTGAGACTTGGGTTCTGGGTATGAGGTACAGGATGGGATGGTAGTAAGGTGACCAAAAGGGTGTGTGTGTGTGTGTGTGTGTGTGTGTGTGTGACAGAGTGTCCTAGTACTAAGAATAAAAGATCTGGAGTCAGACCTGGGTTCCTAGTATTAACTTTGTAACTTTTGGCAAATGGCTTTACTTTTTTGGAGCTTATCTAGTCTTCTCAGATACTCTACCCTCTGAGTTATTAATAAAAAGAAGGCTTAGGTATGCTACAAATTCATGTGATCCTCTTTGGTACTCTAAGATAGATGCCACACCTACTTTTTCACAGCTAAGAACAATGAGTCACAGAAGCTAGATGGTCTGGTGAGCATCACACAGCTAGTAAAATGGGGAGTGAGCCCACATTTATCCTATTTCCAAATCCCCGACTCGTTACAGGTTCTTGTCTCTTAAGAAAGCTTGAGTGAAGGGCTTCTTCTTCTCTAGCTTTACTCTAACAATAGCTCTCATCAGTGCGGTCGGGGATGAAGTTTCAGGAAAGAGTAGGCGGAAATGGACTGAACCAAGGGGCAAACAGGGACTGGAGCTGGAGGACATTTCTGGGAATTGGGGAGGTCTGATGAGCAGACATCCCTCAAGCCCCTGAGAAAATTTACTTTATAAGAAAATGGAAGGAGTGGGGCCAAGGGGGAGGTACAGTAATCAAGCCAACAAGGCGTGGCCTCAACTGGCCAAGCAGGTGCAGACCCAGACCCCTCTCACATCTGCGCCCCTCCACTCTTCGGTTCCCAATCCAGAATCTCGCCTAGGAGGAGGTGTCAGCGTCTCTGTCGTCCCTCATCCCTTGATCTGTCCCAGATGATGGCCGCACGGACTGTCTGTAGCCGCCGCTAGTTCTCCGCGCCAGATTCAGGCAGCCAGCAAAAGCCCAAGACCCAAACTTACCAGTCCTCCTCCCCTGCAGGTGCCGACGCAGACGCCGCCATGTCGTCCCCGGCCGGCAGCCGGAACCGGAAATGCCCTTTGGAAAGTTGGAGACGGAAAACGGAGCCGGAGGAGCTCGCGCAGTTTCTAGGCAACCGCCGACTCCGGGTCCTTAGCGGGGCCTGATTGCCGAGCTCAGTCTTATATTGCCCTGATAAGTGTCTATGGGCTTTCCTCGTCTCTCCCACGCTTCTGAGAGCCTTTGTTCTCGGAACTTCTGCCAGTTCTAAGCGAGTAAAACCGGTAAAAATGGGAGCCTAAAGAGACCGGCAGAAGTGGGTGGAGAAAAATGATGGGTCAGGCGAAGTATGTAGGCAGCCAGAAGGGACTTAGAGTAGGCAGATGTGCCTCGGCCTGAGGAGTTTGGAGCTCCTGGGCTGGGGTGAAAGAGGGGCCTCCGGCCGGCCAAGCTATAGAGCAGGGGGTCCGGGTGGCGGTGCTGAGGTTGGGAGTAGCAGGAATTTGGGAGAGGCTGAAAGGTCGAGGCTAGTTTGAGGGGTGCAGGGAACGAGTTATCTTGTGGGTGCAGGGCTTGGTTGGAAGAGTAGACCGGAGACTGGAAACAGGGAAGGAAGTTCAAGGAGCCGGTTTATTTTTCAAAGATCTCGTCATCTTTCCATCTGCACCACTCTTTTTGATTTTTGATGCCTAGATTACTATGAAAAAGATTAGGGTACTAACATTTACCTCTCTTTGCCTTACCAGGCTTCTCAGATGTGTGGAACTGTCCCTGGATGTGTAGCTCTTCGCTACCATCTCAACCATCTTCTTTCTGAGCGATCCTGAAACCTTTGTCATGGACAAGTACCACGTGTTGGAGATGATTGGAGAAGGCTCTTTTGGGAGAGTGTACAAGGGTCGAAAAAAATACAGTGCTCAGGTGGTGAACAAAGAAGGGTGTTTTTGAGTGGGATTCTTTAGCCCCAATTCTAGTGGAAAACGGAGGCCAAGGGTTATGTTTATATTAACCTATACTCTGAAGGCACTGTCTTCTTTCAGAGTATGATCTCTGAAGTTGGATTACTTGGGTTCAATTTCCAGTTACCTCAGTTTACAACCTTAGAACTATGGACTACTTTTACTTTTCTATGTCTCAATTTCTTTATCTATAGGATGGAGATAATAACTGTAGTTTGAGGATTAAATATCTTGACCCTAAATCACTTAGTACAGCATTTGATCCCTGTAAATTACAAATATTATTACTCTTGTTATTAGTCTATCATGCCATCCAGGAAGAGATAAACCACTTTGAACTCTATTTTCTCTCTTCATTCTTCTTTTTCCCTTAATCTCATCTTGAGTTTTTGGTTAGATCAGAATACCTCTCTTTAAGAATACAACAAAGGGAGCCAGGCATAGTGTTGTGTGCTAGTAATCCCAGTACTCTGGGAGGCTATGGCAGGAGCGTCCCAAGTTCAAGCCCAGCTTGCACAACTTAATAATTAGTATGTAAGTGTCTCAAAAAATTAAAATAGAAGGGGCAGGGAATGGCTCAGTGTGAAGGTGCTGGGTTCAATCTCAGTACTAGAAAAAAAATCCTGCAAAGTATCAGTTTGGCAAATAACTGTTTCCTCCTGGGCTGAGCGGTGGTGGGATGGTCAGTGGAGCATTGGGTGAAACCAAAGTACCATGGGAAAAACAGATGGGAAGGGAGCAGGTATGCTAAGAGTTACTCAGACTGTTTAAATTTGAGCTTTAGAGCTCTGTGGTGAAGCTTGAAATTCTAGCCTGTTCCACTGTTGTAGTTGGACCTTGAGTCTTTACTTCACCACTGACAGGTGGTGGCGCTGAAGTTCATCCCCAAACTGGGGCGCTCTGAGAAGGAGCTGAGGAATCTGCAGCGAGAGATTGAAATCATGCAGGGTCTTCGTCATCCCAACATCGTGCACCTGCTTGACAGCTTTGAAACTGACAAAGAGGTGTGTTTCAATGGTTGGGAGTCACTGTTCCCCAGCACAGTTATTTCCCAACCTCATAACGCATGAATTTTCTATCACTGTCACTACCTTTTCCCTTCAGGTGGTGGTAGTGACAGACTACGCTGAGGGAGAGCTTTTTCAGATCCTGGAAGATGACGGAAAACTTCCGGAGGAGCAGGTATGCTTCCCATATCTCACTCTCCAGGTGAAGCATGGATAGGGCAGGCCGAAAGCCTTGAGGGTGTCCGATTTTGAAGACTCCTGACAAGGATGCAAGAGTCTGAGAATATATGGAGGCAATGTGGTGTTAGAGTATGTGAACATTGGAGCCATAACATGTGAGTAGGAAGTTTGGTTCTTCCTCTCACTAGTTGGTTTTCCTTGGACCAATTAATCTCTTTGTGTCTTGTTTTTTCATTCGTAAAATGGAGATAATACTAGTATTTTCCTCATAAGGCAATTATGGGAATTAATGAGTTAATTTAGATAAAGTATTTAAATAGTTGGCTAGTATTAATATCATAGTCATTCTTATAATGTATCTTTGAAGAAGATAGGCCAGTATGGTGGTACCAGAGAGGGCAGTGCGAGATAAGGGTTGTGGTCATGTGATATTCACCACCAGGACATAATCATTAGCAATGGAATTCAGTTTGAATAGTTTTTAGCCTTATACATTCTAGGGATTTCTTTCTAATAAGTCTAATAAGTATTGCCTCCTGCTGAAATCCTTATTATTGTATTCTTTTTTCTTTACTTCCCTATTTGTAAGTAATCATTTTATTTTGTCTTGTTTGTATCATTACTTCTCTTGAGAAAGGGGATTTGTCTTATTTATTAACAGTTAATTTGTATTGACTGTTTACTATGTTCCAGGCACCTTTTTTTTTTCTTTTTAGACGGGATCTCACTATGTAGGTTAGGCTGGCCTTGAACCCACTGTGTAGCCCAGACTGGCCTCAAATTCACAGGGCTCCTTTTGCCTCAGCCCCCTGAGTATTAGAAGTAGAGGTGTGTGCCATCATGCCTGACTGATAGGTACCATTCCGAGCTCTGGGAGAACAGGAAAGATCACCTTAGCTGTAGTATTAGGAAAGGTCTTTGATCTTGTCAACCAACTCCTTCCACTCACCTTTTCTTTCTCCCTCCCATCTGTCTGACACCTAGGTTCAGGCCATTGCTGCCCAGTTAGTGTCAGCCTTGTACTATTTGCATTCCCATCGCATCCTACACCGAGACATGAAGCCTCAGAATATTCTCCTTGCCAAGGGTGGTGGCATCAAACTCTGTGACTTTGGGTAAGGTTTCCAAACTTCCATTTCTGCAGGGAGCCCTCGTCTATATGCATGACCTGCTTGGGCTTCATTCTAGATGCTGGAGTTTGGCTTTTTACTGGGTCCCTTGGAACTAATCAAAAATACTTTCTCTGTTCTGGCTTGGGATATTTCATACAATGACAGGCAGTACATGACTGTTTTAGTTCCTTTCCTGTTGCCAACATATAATACCTGCTGCTTACAATGTAAGGAAGGAGAATTTTAGTTTGTCTCACAGTTTGTAGAGGTTTCAGTCCAGAGTATGCTGACTCCAAGGCAGAACTGTACAGCACAAGAGCATGGCAGAGTACAATTGCTTGTGACATGGTGATGGAAAAGCAGAGAGAAATCAAGGGAGGAGAGGGGGAATAAACCTTTTTAAGCAATGCCCTCAGTGACACAGTTCCTCTAACAAGCGTTCACCTCCCAGCATCACATTTGGCTATAAACTAACCTACTGGTAAGTATCACACTGCCAAGATCCAATCACTTTTGGGAGACATCCAGATACAAACCATAAGAATGACCATATTTAATTTCTAGGAATAATCGTGTCCGGAATATCTTTTCCCTTTCTATTTCTATCCTATCATCTGTTGCAGATTTGCCCGGGCTATGAGCACCAATACAATGGTGCTGACGTCCATCAAAGGTACACCACTATATATGTCTCCAGAGCTAGTGGAAGAGCGACCATATGACCACACAGCAGACCTCTGGTCTGTGGGCTGCATTCTGTATGAGCTGGCTGTGGGAACCCCTCCCTTCTATACCACAAGCATCTTTCAGCTGGTCAATCTCATTCTCAAGGACCCTGTACGCTGGCCCCCTTCCATCAGTCCTTGCTTCAAGGTAATAAATTAGAAAGGAAGAGTACTTTTTACGTTAGAAATTTGTCTCTCTCTATCTCTGTTTCCTTTTCCAAAATCCTTTTCCAGAGCTGGGACAGGACTTTGCAAGAGCTAGACCAAGCAGCCTTGCTG
Source organism: Hydrochoerus hydrochaeris (assembly GCA_004027455.1). Classification (NCBI taxonomy): domain Eukaryota; kingdom Metazoa; phylum Chordata; class Mammalia; order Rodentia; family Hydrochaeridae; genus Hydrochoerus; species Hydrochoerus hydrochaeris. The sequence continues at coordinate 12,000 of PVLA01000087.1, read as the reverse complement.
TTGTCCTGCAGGGACTTGTTCCAAATGGGTATTCTAGGGTCTGCTGAATTTGGGAATGAATCTTGGTTTGAGGCAGGCTGTGCAGTATCACAGTGGTGGTGAATCTACAGCATGTACACTGCAGCGGGTTATTTGTATCATTGAAAGCTCTAAAAGGTTTGCCATCAATGCCACATCACAATGGAAAGATAATTTTAAGATACAAGAGATAATGGTCATTTTATATGTTCTCTGTTCTCTTATTTCCTCTCAGATACAGTATCTAGATGATATCTAGATGTTGTCCATACTACTTTCACTGCCCTTCAGACATCAGATTGGCCAGTGATGGGACTAGCTTGGTGATTAAGGGCAGATGATAGAGGTAGTGCCTGTCCATTATATCTAAGTCTCAGCAGGCTGGCAAATGAGAGGGAAAGAGTCTGTATTCTTTTTTTATTTCTCATCTAGGGCAAGATTATGGACCATCAATGGAATTTAAGTGCCATCTTCTCCCAGAATAAATTTTTTTTTAAGATGGGGTCTTGCTATGCAGTTCAGGCTGGCCTTGAGCTCACTTTGTAGCCCAGGCTGGTATCGAACTCACAGTGATTCTCCTTCCTCAGTCTCACCAGTGCTGGGATTATAGGCATGTGCCACCACACCTGGCCCAAAATAAAATCTTAATGTTACTTTTCTTTGCATTCTCTAATGTGAAAAGGTAAAAATTTCTTCCCAACCTATATGGTTGGGCCCCAGTGATTATCAAAAAGAATCTAAAGAAAGAATCTTTAATTTGAGGGAGTATGCATGAGATATTCATTCTTTAGAACAGATCTCCAGTATCTTCAGCAAGAGCCATAGTTATGCAAATCACCTTGTTTTAGAACAATAATCATAGTCTAGTAGTACCTTGTATTCTTGTTTTAAGCCCAGTAGAAAATTTTTCCAGGGATACCTCATGACAGAGGTACCCTTCTGAGAGACAGTCTTCCTACCCACCTCTCCAACATCTGAAGACTTGCTGAGAGATTTCTGGTCTTGAGTGTTCCCAAACACATCTTTACGCCATTACTTGAGTGTGTGAGGATGTTTGAAAACCTAGATTCATCTATTCCTACATAGCCATGAAGAAACCTCCGAAAGGGAGGGAAAAGGGAAGAGTTTGGAAGATTTGCTTTCTAAACGTGGTTGCAAAGGTCATCGCTCCTCTTCTAGTTTTTTCTCTTTTTTACAAAGCCATTGATTGACCTTGAGATTTCTGCTTTTACTTCTGGGGTCACAGAAAGTCTATGAACAGGAATTGTATCTCTGTGGGAGGTGAGGCTGCGGTCTGTTTGGAAAATGAGACCTATGGAAAGGGCTGTTTAAAATACAGTAGAGTTGCCGTAAGAGGAGATGCAGGAATCTTGGCTGCCAGTTCTGCTGACAGGTTAGAGGGAACCTAGAGGGAAGAGGAGAAAGGGCTGATGGAGCATTGTTTCTCTCCACAGAACTTCCTGCAGGGCCTGCTCACCAAGGACCCCCGGCAGCGTCTGTCCTGGCCAGACCTCTTGCATCACCCCTTTATTGCTGGTCGTGTCACCAGTGAGTTATCAGAGTTCCCAGGGCTCTAGCACTTCCCAGTATTTTCTCCAGTCTAACCCTAGTCTTCAGCGTCTGAGTCCAATTTATCTTCTTTTCCCCACCAGCTCAGATTTTGTTCCTAGCTCTTCTTAGCCTAACATTTGCCATTCTTGCTCCCTTTTTGTCACTTTGTTTAAATGGCTTCCTCCACAGAAGCCTGGAGGCACTGAGGTTGTCCCAGACTAAGTGGACATGATGGGGAAAGCTCTAGAATAATCATGTCTTCCCCATCCTTCCCCTGCAGTAATAACAGGACCAGCAGGCTCGGATTCGGCCACACCATTCACCAGTCGCCTACCCCCAGAACTTCAGGTCCTAAAGGATGAACAGGTCCATCGGCTGGCTCCCAAAGGCAGTCAGTCTCGCATCTTGCATCAGGCCTATAAACGCATGGCTGAGGAGGCCAAGCAGGTGTGTGGGGTATAGGAAACTATGTTAGCATAACCAGACTAGTGACTAAGAGACTTGAAGAAGGATGACTTTCTAGTTAATCAGGAGAGGGCCACAAGTAGGATCCATACTGCCTTACAGCAGCCAAATGGCTGTAATTTTTTTTTTTTTGAGACAGTATCTCACTATCTAGTACATGCTGGTTGTAAACACACTATGTAGCCCAGACTGGGCTCAAACTCAGGGTAATCCTCTTGGCTCAGCCTCTGGAGTGCTGGGATTATAGTTATGCATCACTACACCATGCAGCAACCACATAATTCTGATCCAGTGTCTCCTTACCTCCCCCAGAAACAGCAGAACACAGGACCTGCCCTTGAGCAAGAAGACAAGACCAACAGGATGACCCCTAGTATAGCCCCTAAGCTGGAGGTCAGGCCCACTCTTGAAAAGTCAAGCCTTTTGGCTGGAGTCTCGACCTCAGAAATGAAGAGCAGTTGCGCTGAGAGGCAGGCTGGAGAGGCCCCCCCTGCACCTCGGTGAGGAGAGTATAGCTGGGGGTCTCATAGGGGAAGGTCTCTCACAGATCTTTGGTCTAGCCAAAGCATGCATGACTGGTCCTTTTGCTGGCTGTTACCTAAACATAGACAGGGCCTTGGGGATTTGAGTCCTGGGTTCTTAATACAAGAACTTTCTTAATTCTCTGGGAAACTTGAGGACTTTGTCTTTTTTTATGTGTCAGTTACACTTTAAAGGGGAAAAGATCATCTGCATCCAAAATGGAGCATTGAGTTAAAAGCTACAGATGAAAACTGTAGACTGGGGAGTGAGATCAGTGAGAGAGAGCAGGGAAGGATTTGTGTGTGGATGCCAATATGTCCTATGCTGGCCAGAGACCATATTCCAAAAGGAAATTTCCTGTCTACCTGTATGGCTCATTCCTCATTCTTTGCTTGGGCTGGGGGTGCAGGGTACACACAAGTTAGTGAACCCTAAGCCTCACAAGTCTAGACTTCATCTTACACCCTGGCTTCCTCTGGCAGGGAAAACCACATCACCCCAGATTGTGAACAGGCATTGCCGGAGCTGGAGCCGGAGGTGGTGAGCCAGCAGAGCACAGATGCAGGGGACGAAGAAGACAAGGTGAGTCCTGGGCTGCTTCTTGGCTTTCCCTGCCTTGGGATGTCAGGTCTAGCTAAATGTTTTTTCTGGGACAGGGATGCTCTAAGTATCAGCTGTAAGTATGAATTCCCTTGGTATCACAAAAGTACTTTATTATCATTTCATAGACTTTAATTGCATAGTATCTGAACACATAATTCTGAAAAATTAGAATTCATATAGTGAATTCACTATATCCAAGTTAGGTATAGTGGTGCATGCCTATAGTTGCAAGTACTCAAGAGGCTGAGGCAGGAGGATGACTTGAGTCTAGGAATTCAAGGTCAGCCTGGGCAATATGGTAAAAGCTCATACTAAAATAAGTAAGTAAGTAAATAAATACATAAATAAATATAAAAAGAATTGAAGGTCTGCTTTGGGCCATATGTCAGTTCCAGGGCTCAGTTCTATTACTTTCCTTCCAAACTTTCTCTACTTTTACTTACATGTATCCGGACACAAGGAAATCTATTGTTTGTTTTTACGTTACTGAGTTCATCCTGTATGTATTGTTTTGTATCATTCTATCATTCATCTTTTACCATAAGATCTGTTTTAGGGCTTTCCCTACATTAGAGCATATAATTCTTTCTTAGTCTTTGTCTGGGACAGGGTCTCAGTCCTGAATAGTTCAGGCTGGCCTGGAACCTACTGTATAGCCCAGGCTGGCCTCAGATTTGCTGCAGTCCTGCTGCCTAAGCATCTCGAATGCTGGGATTATAGGCTTGTACCACCATTCCCGGCTTCTTTGCCTTTTTGAATAACAGTTTTGAGATACATATATTAGTTCATTTATTTGTATTTATATTTTTTAACTAAATTTATGAGGCTGGTTAACTTTATAAAGAAAAGAGGAAGTTAGATATGGAATACGTGCCTGTAATCCTAGTACTTTTAGATCCTGAGGTAGGAAGATTGCAAGCTTGAACCCAGCCAGGGCAACTTAGTGAGCCCTTGTCTCAAAATTTCTAAAAGGATTGGGTTTAATCCTAAGTACCAAAATAATTACTTAAAGAATAAAAAAACAAAGAAAATAAAAGGAAAAAAGAGGGTTATTTATTTAGCTCATAATTTTGGAGGTTCCAGGGCCAGGCATTGGCATCTGCTTGGCTCTGACGAGAACCTCATGGCTGAAGGTATCACGGCAGTGGGGCTGGAGGTGGGGAGAAGGATGGCATCTCACAACAGGAAGCCAGAGGAAGCATGTGGGGCCAGTCGTAGGGCTTTATGACAGCCTGATCCCAAACTGGGTGTACAGCTCAGGGGCAGAGTGCTGACCTAGCATTCACGAGGTCCTCAGTATCACAAGAAGCAAAAGAGAAATACCTCGTCCCTTCCAGGGATGCCCCCCTCCCCCCACCATGGACCTTCTACTAAGCCCTGTCTCCCAGTACTTCCTCCCTGGGGACTGAGCTTCCACCAAGTCGACCTTTGGGAAAATGCGTAAACCATGTCCAAACCTGAGCAGCACATAAGCCCTGGTCCTCACACTGCTGTTTTCTCACTGTTAGATTCAGGTTACACATTTTTGGTAGGAATATCTGATGAGTGATGCATCCTTGGTACCACAGTCTGTTTAATAACCTCATAGTGTTTCCTACTAGGGATGGATTTTGGTTTATTATTCCCTTACCAACTGACTTGAGGGTGCTTCCCTTTTCTGTTATCCTAGTACTTTTAGATCCTGAGGTAGGAAGATTGCGTACTGTGACAGTCATCTCCTAGGTATCTGTGCGCTCCAGGACCCCCACCCTGCCAGCATGTGTTTTTTTGCCTGGCAACCAAAGCTACACACCTGTGCTGTTTGTAGTCACTTCATGAGTCCCTTAGTCTGTAATCCCAGGCTGGGAACTGTGATCCTGAGACTTGCATGCTCTTCCTGACCTCCTGTATTTTCCTGCCTCCGCCACTGTGCCTTAGGAGCCAGACAGTGACAGTGAATGGCAGCACCTCCTAGAGACCACTGAGCCCGTTCCTGTGAAGCTGAAGGCTCCTCTCACCCTGTTGTGCAATCCTGACTTCTGCCAGTGCATCCAGAGTCAGCTGCGTGAGACCGGAGGGAAGGTAACGGGCAGAAGGTGCTGAGTGGCATTCAGGACTCTGCAGAGATGAAGAGTTAAAATACGTTCACTAAGCCAGGTGTGGTAGCACATGCCTGTGATGTCGGCACTTGGGAGGCTGAGGCAAGAGGATTGCCACAAGTTCAAGGCCACCCTGGGCTACATAGTGAGTTGAAGGCCTGGACCACATAGCAAGACCCTGTGTCTAAAAATATAAAACACATTCACGGACATAAACTTTGCCCCTTTTTCAGTCACTTTAGTGTATCTGTGTAGTTAAAGGAGGCTAAAAACACAGAAAGAACAGACCTCAGTTTCTTCTTTATAAGAAAAATGTCTATGTAGAGCAGGGATCAACAGCCTTTTTCTGATTGTAAATATTTTAGGAATTGTGGGCCAAGAAGCAAAAATGGAGTCTATTTTACGTGTATACTTATAAAATGAAGGAAAATATATTCCCACAAAAATTTTCTTGATGAAATATTTTCAATTTTATATTTTCAATAACAATTGAGTATTTAATGTTTTATATTATAGGCATACTAATGAGAAGAATGAAATTGTTTTTGATGGGATAATGTTTTGCTTATTTAGCATTAAAAGTTAGGTTTTTCCTCTTCCAAAGCCTTTCTTTGCCTCTAAACAATGTTCTTCCCTCCTAGGCACTTACCAAATATATTATATTTATCTTGTGTTCTTTAATTTTTTTTTAAACAACTTACTGAGGTATAATTTGTGTCCTATAAAATTTTTTGACTTCTGGCATATGACCAGTGATTTTCAATAATTTGCCAAGTTTTGAGATCATAATGTAATGTAAGAACATTTTCATTATTCTCAGTAGAAGTCCTTGTACCTATTTCCCATTAATCACTTTTCATAGTCCTAGGTAATCATAAATCTACTTTCTATGTCATAGATTCACCTTTTCTGGACTTTTCATGTAATTGGGATTGTGTAACGTCATTGTGACTAGCATGGTTCGTGTAGCATGTTTTTGAGGTTTCTTTGGATATAACATGTATCAGTTTTTCATTCCTTTTTCCCCTGTGATGCTGGGACTTGAACCTAGGTCCTCACGTGCTTGCTAGGCAAGCGCTCTACCACTGAGCTCTGCCCCCAACTCCTTTTATTTCTTTTTATCATTGATTAGTATTTCATTGATTGAATGGATAACATTTTATGTATTCACCAACTGATAGACATTGTGTTTTTTCCAGTTTTGGTTTCTATGAATAATGCTGCTACACACATTCAAAAGCAAGTCTTTGGGTAGACATACCAGCATTTAATGACTAGATACTTAGCAGTGGAATTGCTGAGTCAATTGGTAAATTTATATTTAACATTTTAAGAATCTACAGAACTATTTTCCAAAGTGACTGTACCATTTTGTATTCCCACAAACAATAGATGGGGGTCCTGGTTTCTTCACTTCTGACCTTATAATTGTAGCCATTCTAGTAAGTGTGAAATAGTATGTAATTGTTTTAATTTGCATTATGCTAATGATGAATATTAAGCATCTCTTCATGGGCTTATTGCTCATTTATGTGTGTTTGGTGAAATACTTACTGAAATCTTTTGCTCGTTTTTTAGATTGAGTTTTTTGTTTTAAGCCATAGTAGGGATTGAAACCAAGGTCTTTGCTACATCCCAGCCCGCTTTTACTTGCTATTCTGAAACAAAGTCTCACTAGGAATATAAGCATGTACCTGCTCTAGTACCGTGTGCGTGTGTGTGTGTGCATGCTTGTGTACTACTGGGGATTGAACCCAGGGTCTTCACACTGAACTATATCCCCAACTCTCTTTATTTATTTATTTATTTTTTTTAATATGTAAGATATGATCTCACTAAATTGCTAAATTACCTAGGCTGGACTCAAACTTTTGATCTTGCCTCTAGCATGCTGGGATTATAGGACAGCTTCTAGCATTGTTTCTTTTAGTTTAGGGAATCGAACTCGGGATCTTGTGCCTGTCAGGCAGGTGTTGTGCCGCTGAGCTGTATCCTTGGCCCCTCTGGCATCATTTTTGAACTTCACTTTCTCTCACTGAATTTCATTGGCACTTTGCACTGATCTTTTGATGGTGACCCATTGATCTTATATTTTTAGACAGCTTTTAATGTGGGGAAACAGGTTAAAAATCTCTACCTTGACAGCTGGGCATGGTAGTGTACAACCTGTGCCCAGCTACTCAGGAGGGTCACTTGGGCTGAGCTGGGAAGTTTTGTTTTGTTTTGTTTCTGGTTTTTGGAGACAGTGTCTCCCTATGTAGTCCTGGCTGGCCTTGAACTTGTTATGTAGCCCAGGCTGGAGTTGAACTCAGGATCCTCCTGTCTCAGCTTCCTGAGTTTTGGGATTATAGGTTTGCAACACCATGCCCAGCTATTGGGCCCAGGAATTTGAGGCCATCCTGCAACATAGTGAATACCTGTCTCTTTATAAGAAAAGTAAGTCTCTGCCTTCAGGAATAAGACTCCGTGAGTGGGAATTCCAGAGAATAGGCTGTGTGATCTTTGATTCTTACTTTGGTTTCCTCATCTTTAGTTGTTTGTTTGTTTGTTTGTTTGTTTTGGGACAGGGTCTTGCTATATAGTTCAGGCAGGCCTTGAACTTCTTTTGTAACCCAGGCTGGCCTCAAACTGACAGCAATCCTCCTGCCTCAGCCTCCCGAGTCCTGGGATTACAGGCATGTGCCACCAGACCTGGCCTCCTCATTTTTAAAAGACATAATGCTTTTTATTTCAGTTATTATAAAGATTAAGTGAGAAAATTAATGTCAAAATTTAGAACATTGATGGCATATTGTAAACACTTAAGATAATGTTGTTCTTTTGAAGAATAACTATTTAAAAATTCAGTGTGAGGGCGGGGGGTATAGCTCAGTGGCACAGCGACTGCTTGGTAAGCGTAAGATCATGAGTTCGATTCCAGGTACCAAAAAAACAAAACAAAACAAAACAAATGTTGCCTTTATTGTGCAAATAAATGTTACAGTGTACTTGGTCTGTGAGCTGTGGTTTGTCAGGCCTCGATCTAGAGTTGAGTAATGTTTTGTCTCTCTGAAGTTAAAAAACATTATGTTGTTCATTTGTTTCTTTGAGACAGGGTCTCACTATGTAGTTGAAGCTGGCCTTGAACATACTATATGATCCAGGCTGGTCTCAAACTCACAGTGATCCTCCTGCCTCAGTCTCCCAAGGGCTGGGATTACAGGTATGCACCACTGCACCTGGCAAAATATTATTTTGTGCTCATTGTTTTTAATTTTCAGGGGCATGTGTGTATGTTGTTGTTGTTTTTATTTTTAAGGTGAAGGGCTCAGAAGGGAGGGAGGGAAAAGATAGGAATGACAGAGACCCTGCATTCCTCTGCCCCCTTGGTCACTGGTGTTCTGCATGTCTGCAGGCCTCTGTGGTAGAATTCTTCTGTTCACTTGCCCTTCCTTCTTCCCTGGGTTTTAGGTTCCTGCAGGAAGGAATGCAGACATCCAGCCTGCTTTGCCAACATCTAGAGGGTGTTTGGTGTCTGCAGCCGTCCTTCCTTTACCTATGATAATACCAATGACTGTCTCTTCCCTCATGTCACCCAGATCCTGAAAGGCACCCTGGAGGGTGCCACCCGCATCCTCCCTGCACTCCGGGTCCTGAGCAGTCTTCTGTCTAGCTGTAGTGACTCTGTCCCCTTGTACTCCTTCTGCCGGGAGGCGGGGCTACCTGGGCTGCTGCTCAGCCTACTCAGGCACAGCCAGGAGAGCATCACTATCCAGCAGGTAGGCGCCAGGTGGGAGCGTCTGAAGGTGGGTACACGGTCCTTCTCTTTGGCTCTCACTCCTCAAACTAATGTCTCTGTTTGGCCCAACTGCCTTTGACTTTCTTTCCTTTAATCTTTGTGGGGAGATATGGGTGGTGTCAATGAAGTTAACCATGTGTGTCGTCGTATGAGCAGCAGGGAGCATGATAAACTAAAGGTCACCCGTGTGCCTTGGCGGCTCCAGCCCACCGTGGCCTTGTGGAAGTTTGGTCTGGTGTACTGGATCTTCCAGTTTTCCAAAAGAAGGTAGAAATCCGGGTTTTTGTCATAATTTCCCAATATTAGAATATTTTGCTTTAGAATGTTGGATCATAGGTCTTATGGGCTTGCCAGAGCAGGCTCCTGGAGTTGAGGTTAACTCCTACACAGCCGTGATAGAATTGGAAAGCTGGGATTGAACTCCATGTGTTTGGAGCTGAATCTCTACATTGTCAAAACTGAGCTGACAGGACAGAGGACTCTCCCAGAATTAGTTTATGGGATGTAGTCCGAGGCAGCTGGAATGCTGCACCCCAATGATTTGTGTGAATCTTGGGTGATTTTAAGGAATTTTTAAACGATTTATTTATTTATTTATTTATTGAGACCTTGTCTTGCTATGTGGTTTAGGCTGGCCTTGAACTTACTATGTATCCTAAGCTGGCCCCGGACTTGTGGCAATCCTCCTGCCTCAGCCTCCCAAGTTCTGGGATTACAGATATGTGCCACTACTCCTAACATTAAAGGATTTTTTAAAAATAATTTTTGAAAAGTATAACCTTCTACATTTCACAGTCTTATTCTGATCAAACAAGATATGTTTACTGGCTGTTTTGTTTTGTTTTGTTTTGTTTTTTGGTCTTTTTTGAGACAGGGTCTCACTATGCAGTTCAGGTTGGTCTTGAGCTGACTTTGAAGCTCATGCTGAGCCTTCTGTCTCAGTCTCCTGAGTATACCAGCTGTTTGTAGTTCATTGACTGACACTTTGTCACCTCTTGACTCCCTGCCCATACTTCTCTCCGTTCTGCCCCTTTCTGTTTACTCAGCTTGGCTAGATCTCTATGCACCTTTTTAAAAAACTTCTATTTCTGTTCTGTGTCTCCACCACCCACGTTGCCCTTACTCTTTCTCTTTCTTGTTTCCTGGCAGCAACCTTGGTGTGGGACCTTTTCAAGGGACCTGGTAGCTGTGATTCAGGCCTACTTTGCCTGCACCTTCAATCTAGAGAGGAACCAGACAGGTGACAGGTGGGATCAGAGAAGCTTTTGCTCTATTGGCCAGTTTGGCTTCAGTCCCTACCCATTTCCTTTCTTCCTCATTAGGATGAAAGAGAGAAGTTATGAATTGAGACAGGGTTAGAGATTAGCTGAATAGCCTTCAGAATTTGGCTGGTTCCCTTAAGAACCTTAAGATGTCTCTAGATTTTTCCAAGGACTTTCAGAGTCACTAGTCACCATTGCTCAAACTCAAAGGGTCAAGATGTAAATAATCTAGAGAGAATGGCAGAGAAGGGGCTTGGAGGATGTGTGAGAGACTCTCTCTCTCTCTCTCTCTCTCTCTCTCTCTCTCTCTCTCTCTCTCTGTGTGTGTGTGTGTGTGTGTGTGTGTGTGTGTGTGTGGTAGGGAGGAAAGAAGAGAGCATTTTGATGTGTTCTGTGGCAGAGATTTTCCCACCTTCCCATAACTGACCCATTCATCACATCTGGGCTTTTAGTAGATGAATGAGAAGAAACTATGGGCTCATTTTTTCCCCAGCCTACAGGTGTTTCAGGAAGCTGCCAGCCTCTTTCTGGACCTGTTGGGGAAACTGCTGGTACAACCAGACGACTCTGAGCATCTGCAGAGGGACAGCCTTATGGTAGCCTACACTGCCTTCTGATTTCTGTCTCTCCTGTCTTTCTTTGTTTCTCCTATCCCTTTCTTACAACTGTAAAGGGTTGGATCAAATTCATACAGCAAACATTTTTGAATTCCCACCATGTGCCATATGCCATATGAGTAAGAGAAAGTCCCTATCTTTAGGGATAAGGGATGGTTGAGTAGAGGAAAGTAGAAAGCACATGAGGGCTTGGTATGGTGACCCATGCCTGTAATCCCAGCACTCTGGAGGCTGAGGCAGGAGGCTTGCCTTGAGCTTGAGGCCAGTGTGGGCTACATAGTGAATTCAAGGCCTCCCTGGACTACATAGTGAGACCCCATCTGAAGAAAAACAGCAAGAAAGAACATGAGAACTTCTCATAAAGTACAGATGCACTGAAGATGATGCCATTAACCCCTCTTTGAAGGTCATGGAAGAAATCTTTAAGAAGGAAATCATTTCTGCTAGGATTTGAAAAACACATAACAGTTTGCCAGCTTGACGAGGCAGGAAAGTAGGGAGGAAGAAAGAGCAACTTATCTACAGGCCCACAGTCAGTAAACAGTTTGGCATATTGCGGAGGACCACAAGTAGAAGTGTTTTTTCTTGACTCCTGCAGATCATGTAACATTTCTCAACTTTGTCCCAAGACTAAGATTCCTAAGCCCTGGAAATGAGGGCAGGAGAATGGAGTGTTGAATGAGAAAACAGCTGAGTCCTCACTGTTCTCAGAAGAGACAGAGACAAACATGTGCACGGAAGTAAACAGTCGCTTGGTCATTGTTCACACAGTAATTGAGAGCACAGATTGGAGTAACATTCCTGCCTGTAGCTATTCAAACTTTTTAGTGTGATATCCTAATTTCATATTCCTTACTCTTTCAAGTCAGGCAGCTTTGAATGTCTATCCTAAATCTCTGTCATATTATTGGCCTGCACTTCTCATGTCATTCTATAGTGAGTGGTAGCCTAGGGAGTTTGGAATAATTACCCTTCTTCCTGAAATTTTAAATCAGGATTGGGTTGAGAGGATCCTAGGAATCTCTGGGAATTCTTATATTCATGGTCCACAGATATGATCCTCCATAGAGGAGGAGGAGAGGAAGAGGGAGACAGAAAGAAAGAGG